>JAODUP010001228.1:102500-117500 GCA_025642065.1 Paralvinella palmiformis
AGCCGAGCTCCTGAAATTCGAGGTTTATGGCCGACTCCGGACGCTCCCCGTTTACGTTGGGATCGGTCCAGGACGAGTTACGACCGGGCCACCGACTCGGACATCCATCTCCTTCACCGAGTACAACGCACGCCGACGGGGCCGAGATATAGCCAGGATAGCTCGCCTAATCCCGACTCATCAAAAGGCCCACGACAGACCAGCGACGGTGTCGATGATTTACAATAATCTATCGCTCGTCTAGTGGTTAGGTTTAAGTTGGCTGAACGATCGTACAGTGATCGTCATGTGGCGAGGCGAGCCCGAAATTCGAGCTCTTTGGGGGGGGGGGGGGGTTGCTCAGCGCGGTCTTCGGCTCAATAAGCGTATTTTAGAGTTATTGAGCTCTTAGTGGGCTTTACCGCGGAGGGTTTATAGATGCGGTGGTCGCGGTCGTAAGGTAAGCGATCTCCGTGTTGGTGTCGGGAGACTGTTTACCTGACCGCGGAGATTTGTACACTCGGACGAGCTCGCCGTGTGCTCGGGGGAAGGGAGCCATTCTCGAATTTATAAATATTGAGGACGCTATAGGCGTGTGTCTCTAAAAATGGATGCACTTAGCAATAATGTTTATGCACCACATTGGATCACTCGCCTAACGGCTAATTATACGTTATCTTGTACAGATGTCTTCTACCTGAATAAATAACTTTCACGATCAGTCTCTGATAGTCATAATCAATAAGGGTTATCTATTATTTGGGGGGCGGGTGCTGATTGAGATTTGTTTGTTTTTGGAATTTTGTTTATGTTTTCGTCACTCACTCCATTGCCTGTGCCATATAGGAATGTAAGTAATGATGATGGTGATGATGAAGATGATGCTGATGATGATGACGAAGATGATAATAATACTCTCGCGACTGAGTAAGGTTTTGTTTTAGCTCGTCGCTAATTTCACCTAGCGAGCAGCATGACTCATGTCATTTGAGCCGAGACTGTAGAGATCACTCACTCACTCACTCAATGACTGACTGACTGACTGACTGACTGACTGACTGACTGACTGACTGACTGACTCACTCACTGACTCACTCACTCACTCACTCACTCAATCAATCAATCAATCAACCATTAACTTCTACCGCCACTCACTCACTCACCCATTCACTCACTCACTCACTCACTCATTCATACTGGAGATACAGCCTACTGTAATCTAATGTATCTGTTATGAATATTTTATTGAAGTCAGAAACATTTCAAAGTAAAACTTTGCCCTGGGGCATGCCTCTATACCCGGGAAATCTTTGTGGAATATAGTATGTTTATCAAACTATTGAAGTACTGGATTAGAAGAAACAATTCTCGTGGTATTTAAAGTGTATTCTATAAGATACAATCAATTATTGATAAATAAATATCTTAATAAACGTTGTTTAGTATTGCCATAAGAATCCTATATGAGAATACTTTAACAATACCGTATTTTAATATTTTAATCACCCGGCCGACTGTGAACACAGTAATCAAAATTTATAATTTAAAGATAATTTACCAACGTGTATACAAGACAATGACTGCGTGCACTCTGTAGAAGTGAAATATTATCTTGTTATTGAAACATTGTTATGTACTTTATGTCTTTATCATCGTTAGCTAGTGGCCTGTAAAATCTATTAGCATCTGTGAAGTATCATGAGCCCACTACTACTACTACTACTACTACTACTACTACTACTACTACTACTATTAATTATAATAATAAACATTCAATAATAATCATTTAGAATAGCAATAATAATAATAATAATAATAATAATAATAATAATAATAATAATAATAATAATAATAATAATAATAATAATAATAATAATAATAATAATAATAATATACTTTCCATCGTACAATCGGTTTTGCGAGACCACATCCATTTAAAGACTATATCAGCTAGTTTATGAAGGAGATATTATATTAATGCGGATTTTGTTCTATTACGAATATCTGTGAAGTATATCTTCAGCTCCTGATATGATATGATGTTTTTTGAAGTTGTAATATTGAGTTATATACTCAACATCTGCTATCAACCTCATCGTATTCAGTTAGAGATATTATTATTTATGTTCTGATGATTGATGAGTGTGAAGGACTAGTTCAGTATCTTTAAGATGGTCTCGTGAGTAGCATTTTAGGAGCTAGCTCTGGGGCTGTAGCATAAATATGGCAGCTAATATTATAATGCGTACACACGCGCACACACGCATGTATGGACACACGCACTCACTCACGCACCCAAGGACACACACGAATGGAAGCATACATGTACACATTCCCACACACGCACACGCACGCACACACACGCACATGCACGAATGCACACACGGACACGCATGAACGTACACCCGCACACACACACACACACACACACACGCACGCACACACACACAATATATATATGTATGCATGGCTCTGTGTGTGTGTAATATTTTAGCATCTGACAACTGAGAACGCTCTAATAAGTCTATCAAAACATCGAAAGATGACCAACAGATTAAATAGAATCAAACTATTGCCGACAAATGAGGATGTCATTTGAATTTCAATTATTAAATCATACAAAGGCAGGGTTTAGTTTTTATACCATCTTCTATGATAAAATATTAACGACACACAATAACACTGATAAGATCAGATAGTTGTTGAGGTGATCCTCATGTTCAATCTGTCACACAGAGTTTTATATAATTTTCCAAACTTTCGTGAATGCTATCCTTATTAAGACATTGTTGTAAACTCTTACTAATTAAGGAGTGAAAATATTGTCTACATATCTTTATATCTGTCTAGAAATGGCAATTATTTATTGTATCAACTTAAACCATATTATTTGACATGAAGTTATAGTTAAAATGAGCTTTACTTCCGATGTATTTTGTTTGTAAGTTTAGAACTTCGATGGTGTTAACCCTTTTCGCACAAATTTCCATAAAAAAGTCCTAGAAAGTCTCCAGGAAAGTATCTTTTGTTACACTTAATGTTCACAAAGTCTTCTGAGATAGCTCAAGTGCCAATCTAAATTGGACATCACTTACCCTTATTAATAAATATATCATAATAAACGAATACGTCACCTCAGCAAGACGAGTAACGTACTGACATCTTAAAGACGTCTACTGTCTAATAGACCTCTCAACAGAAGGGTCATTTATCAGGACGCCCATTGTTATAGTACATATAGGTCATTGTAACTTCCCCTTATGTGGCATAATGGTAAGGTTTACATAGTACAAGATACCGAACAAATCATAAACCATGAATTAAAATAATAATAGAAACGGAAATGGGATCATAAATCTATTTCCAGATTTATTCTATCAATGACAGTGGGTCATTGTTATTGGCTTAACTCTTGTCCATCCAGTAATGAACTATAGGAAGTACCTGTGTGTTTGTGGATGATGATGATGATGATCGATGTTTTACGGCCACTTTTGTGCACATGGTAGGTCAAATGGGTCGTGTTTGTTTGTGGAAAATATTGTATGTTGGAGGATTAAAAGTCGATCAATTGTTGATAATTTACTAGAAATTAGATTTAGACAGGTCATATTTGAGGTATAACTATACAGAGCCAGCAAATGAAATATATATATATATATATATATATATATATATATATATATATATATATATATATATATATATATATATATATATATAAACACACACACATACACACACATGCAATGACATACAGAACTTTCAAGAGTACATAACATTGCTTTGATATTATTGACTTGTCTTACCCAGGTGGCAGATATAACTTCAGTTTCTTTCTAGTTGTACTGATCCCTTTACATTACAGATCATAGGTCATCAATTCCTTTTCGCACTTTTTAAGTAAGAGAGAGTTTTCAGGAATATCTCCGAAAGGTTCTACAAATATGTCAGCCCAATAGACTCTGGAATCCAGATACAGTCCCAAAATGACAAAGCTACACCCACTCCACCTGCTGTACGTCAGAAGATCTTTTTCGAATTTCTAAATGTCAATTTGTCGAAGAAAGTGGCTAAGTAACCATATTCAGGCCATAAATCCATTTGTTTATATTGCCTATATACGGGTGCGTGTTTCTCTCACAATAAAGTTTCTGCTAAAATGTCCCGAAAATAATCAATGATAGTTTTAGGTTTTCTATGTAAAGATGCTGAGAATATGATATTTGGGTTATAGATGGATAATTATTATTAATAGAATATTGATTTACATGAAGAGTAATCCCTCATAATTGATAAATAACAATATTAATCATTGGATTAAACCAGTATTATGTTTTAAATATAATAATCGATACATCTGGGACTAGATAAAAGTATTTCGTAAAACATTGTGATATGGCACAGGTGGAAAGGTTGGAAGAGAACCATGAACGGGTTGGTGGGTTGAATTAAGTTGTTATTGTCAGAAGCCCATCTCATTCCGTGCTATGTGTGTGATAATGATCGTGTATTTGATGCTCTCTGTATGTTAATCCTTATTAACCAATAAAACTTGAACACATTTAGAGATCAAATAGGTGTAATATTTATGCATTAAATATTTAAAACATGATTTGAAAAACCGGCAACAAACAGTAGACTAGACTAAAGACAAAAAGACCCACCCCCTCTCTCTCTTACTCTCTGACTCTCTGACTCTCTCTCTCTCTCTCTCTCTCTCTGACTCTCTCTCTGACTCTCTATCCGACTCTCTCTCTCTCTCTCTATCTCTCTCTCTCTCTCTGACTCTCTGACTCTCTGACTCTCCCTCTAACTCTCTGACTCTCTGTCTCTCTCCCTCCTCTCTCTCCCCTCTCTCTCTCACACCCACACACTCTATGACTATCTCTTTATCGTTCTCTCTCTCTCTCTCTCTCTCTCTCTCTCTCTCTGACTGGCTCTTTCTTCCGCCCTCTCTCTCTCTCCACCATCTCTCTCCCACCCTCCCTCCCGATTTATCTCCCTCCCTCCCTCTATCTATCTATCTATCTATCTATCTATCTATCTATCTATCTATCTATCTCTAATCACTGTATTTGATCCATACCCCCCCCGCAGCTTGGTGGTTTATTGTTGTCATTACAGATTATGGACAATAAGAACAACATCATCATTGGTACTGATGTCATTATCACAATCAGACTAACATTATTACTTGATAGTTTTACGTTCTGTCATCAATATCTCAGAGCTAGGTGCTGCCATCTGACGGTTGCTACCGAATCAAGAAGGGAGAATTTGACGTTGATGAGAAATGTATTACGTAATCAACTATCTCCGGATGGCGCTCTGGGCTATCAAACGTCAAAAGATGGTGACCGGATACTGGGAGAAAATATGATTTCCGGATATTGCTTGAGGGGTGATTTTTAATTGTGGTGAGTGATAGTGATGGTTATGATGACGACTGTGATGATGATGACGACAGTGATGGTTATGATGATGATGATGATGACGACAGTGATGGTTATGATGACGACTGTGATGATGATGACGACAGTGATGGTCATGATGATGATGATGATGACGACAGTGATGGTTATGATGACGACTGTGATGATGATGACGACAGTGATGGTCATGATGATGATGATGATGATGACGACAGTGATGGTTATGATGACGACTGTGATGATGATGACGACAGTGATGGTCATGATGATGATGATGATGATGACGACAGTGATGGTTATGATGACGAATGTGATGATGATGACGACAGTGATGGTCATGATGATGATGATGATGACGACAGTGATGGTTATGATGACGACTGTGATGATGATGACGACAGTGATGGTCATGATGATGATGATGATGACGACAGTGATGGTTATGATGACGACTGTGATGATGATGACGACAGTGATGGTCATGATGATGATGATAATAATAATAATACTATTGTTGTAATTATAATTATTATAATTATTATTATTATTATTATTATTATTACAATTATGTATTTAATAAAATGTCCTTACTAGTGCTATACGGTGATGCCCCACAATTATGTATCAGCACCTACTATCAGCAACTACTAGTACTACTACTATTACTACTACTACTACTTCTTATATTATTACTACTACTACTACTACTACTGCTACTACTAATAGCAATACTACTACTACTATTACTACTACTACTACTACTACTACTACTTCTTATATTATTACTAGTACTACTGCTACTACTAATAGCAATACTACTACTACTACTACTACTACTACTTCTTATATTACTACTACTACTACTACTACTACTACTACTGCTACTACTAATAGCAATACTACTACTACTACTACTACTACTACTACTACTACTACTTCTTATATTATTACTACTACTACTACTACTACTTCTTATATTATTACTACTACTACTGCTGCTACTACTGCTACTATCTATTTAGTTAAGATCCGGTTATATAAAGTCTGAGAAATCTTGGGTTTATATTAAATAATACTCTAGGAATGGAGAAGTAGCTGATTTCTATATGTAAGTCCTGTTATCATCAACTAAGACTTATAGTACTTATTCGTAAGTATATAAATAATGAGACCTGCAAGACCTGAACTCACAAAGGGGAATATATAACACCAGTTTTGTTCCAGCTACACTGGCTTCTTGTAGGTTTCAGATCACACTACAAGATTTCACACATTCAATATACTGAGTTGGACAACACCAGTGTATCTAATTGATCTAAAAGTATATATATGACTGAGAATGCTACAATCTGAGTCCTACTCAATTTGGACGTATCAAAAAGGACCACATCAATATAAGGAGATAAATCCTTTAGCGCATCATCTACCAGGCTGTGGAATAAGTTTTAAAAAAACAGCGAATAAAGAAATATTTGGTAAGGTTTGTAAAACTGACTTATTTAAGTTAGTCTATTTATAATATATAAACCTGTGTTGGTATACATAAAGTAAAATGTGTTTGTGTTATATGATGTTAGAATATGATTTAATCATGATTTCAAATATAAAGCACCTTAGATCAATTTAAGTTGAATAAGGTGCTATATAAAATACTATTTATTACTACTAATACCACTACTATTACTACTACTACTACTACTACTACTATTACTACTACTACTACTACTACTACTACTACTACTATACTATTATTATTATTATTATTATTATTATTATTATTATTGTTATTATTATTGTTATTATTACAACTACTACTACTACTACTGCTACTACTACTGCTACTACTACTGCTACTAGTACTACTACAACTACTACTTCTACTTTTACTACTACTGCTAATAATAATAATAATAATAATAATAATAATAATAATAATACACAAATACGTAATAAAAAAGAATGGGTGACTATTATAGAAAAGCATCATGTACCGACATATATGTAACATAAATAATAACCAGTATAATATATTGTTAATATTTGGTAGGAAAGAATAACAACAATGAAGTGAATATATTAGAGAGCTATGAGGAGCTATGAGGAGCTATGACGAGCTGGAAAATTGTGGGAGACATTTATTTGGTGCCATTAGCATTTAATGTCGGTTATGACGGTATGAAAAATGATGTTGTTGAAAAGGATCTGAAACGTTATGATATAAACAAATAACATAAAACCCACAGGAAGACATAAATACCTTTAAATGTGCACAGGTACACGCACACACCGACATACACATCTTCAAAGAGTACATATCAGTGCCTTTTTATTGCTAATCTGCGGCACATATAACTTCAATTTTTTTCCTCCTGTACTGATCCCCTCAAGTACAAATCAACATCGCTTTTCTAACTTTATAAGTACCCGACGGTTTTCAGGAATATCTATAAAACTACCTGTAAATCCATGATCCCAACAGGGCGCAGGAATCCTGGATCAGTCTCACTCTGAACAAGTTATCCGCATTAAATATAATGTATCTGACGAAATCTTTCGCGAGTTCTTTAGCTGCTAGTCTGTAGATAACAATTCACTGAGGAGCTAAATCTCTCCAACAAAGGTTACGGTACAACTTTGGTGAATTACGTTATGTATTACACATTTTTATTACTTTTTTATATTGAAAGTTGATGAGAATATGTTATATTGATATTTAGTTTACAGGTGTATAATTTCTAGCAACAGATTAATGATTAGCATTAATAATTATTATCTGCCAATTGGCGAATAACAATATTAAAAATAGGATTAAAATAATAACGTGTTTTAATTATATAAATCTATCCATCTGAGGCACGGTAAAAAGTATGTCACAAGTCGATGTGATATGGGTCAGCTTGCAAGGCTGGTAAACAATCATGAGAGGTTTCCAGGTTCCATTCAGATTGGTACTGTCAGAAGCCTATCTCTCTGTTTTATATCTTCAGATGTTTCATTCAACTTATTTACATGTTGGTATCTAAGGGAGATAAAATGGATCTCCCAATAAGAAACCGCCGAAATAATGACTGATATCTACTCTTCTGTGACTGATTAGTTCGTGTTCGTATATTTGGAGCTGATTGTTTGCTGATTTTCATTAGCCAATAAAAGTTGAATAAAGAAATTAAATCAAGTTAATGTAAATATTTATATTAAACATTTTAAACCTGACACGGATAACAGCTCAGATACAATAGCCATAGTAAAAAGATTATTGCCCAGTGACTGCTCTCTCTCTCTCTCTCTCTCTCTCTCTCTCTCTCTCCCCTTATATATATATATATATATATATATATATATATATCCTTCACTCGGTCTCCTCACCCTCTCTCTCATACTCGCACTCTAATCGCAGATGTTCATTCTACACACCGACACACCAACGTTGTGGCTTCCTGTCATAACTGATTAACGACAATATCAACAACAACAACAACAACAACAACGACAACAACAATAATAATAACAACAACAACATTGGTATGGATATCATAATCACGATCAGACTAACATTATTACTCAATAGTTTTACGTTCTGTAATCAACATTGCGGCGCATTCAGTGCTGCCATCTAACGGTTGCTACAAGATCAGGAAGAGATAATTTGACGTTGATGAGAAATGTATCCCGTAATCAAATATCACCGGATTGTGCTCTGGACGATAAAACGTCAAAAGAAGGAGATCGGATCCTGGGAGAAAATATGTGTTCAGAATATTGGTGAGGGATGGTTATTATTATTATTGAGCGATCTATTTGGCGAAAAGCAATCTTGATTTTAGTATAATTATTTGTAAACCAGGTAACGATGAGACACGATAATAGAGATGACGATATAATACCAACAGCGTCCGGTCAATCATCTCAAATAGTACAACATAAGTCCTAAAGGCTAGAGACTAATTTAGTTTTTGGAAATTTCAAGATTCTACCGAAATGTTGCGAACTGTAGCCAATCAACAGTCGAAGTGTAAGGGAAAGAATATACAAAGACACCCAAAAATCCAAGCTTTTGTTACTCTTGTTGGAGTTAAAATAGGGATAAATAGCCTTTTATGTCGTCCTGTCAGTAGGAAGTACATGTACTACTTCACTCTTTGAAGTTCGTCTGACTATATGTTTAAAAATACAGGAGCTAATATCAATACAACGAGCAACCAAATTATGTTAGTACAGTGATAAATTGTCAGAAATACATGTTTCATGTCCATCTTTATTATATGATTCTAGATTAACAATTACTGGAAAATCCTATGTGCGACCTTTCTCTAAAGCAATTAATAAAGTAATACTTTAGTGATATATTTTAGTTAACCCGACGCGAATGTATGTAATGATATAAAATGTATCTTTATTTAAAAGTAATATTTGACCAAGTTATAAAAGTTAAATATATATTTCTTTACAGCACGATATTGAGGGTAATAGAAAGGAGTTTATCATTAATGTATTTTTGATTAATTAAAGACACCAAACATATTTTTGGTTTGGTAAATCTTCTCTCACACAATATTTAACAAGAAGCAAGAACATAATGAGACATCTGATACAGTGAATAAAACACGTTTATAACAAAATTACATTCTTGTAGCTAAGTATACAGTCATGCAGTAAT
Organism: Paralvinella palmiformis; assembly: GCA_025642065.1. NCBI lineage: Eukaryota > Metazoa > Annelida > Polychaeta > Terebellida > Alvinellidae > Paralvinella > Paralvinella palmiformis. The sequence continues at coordinate 112,572 of JAODUP010001228.1, forward strand.
TTAAGGAGTGGCTGAGTTGCACATAAAAATCTAATTTCTGTTTCATCTACACATATTAAGCATGTATCTGGTATAGTTTTGTAAATTATGAGAGTTTTAGCAAAGTTAGTAAATGGTCGTTTGTGGACTTTATAAAATTATCCTAGCTATCTATGACTTAATGAAACATAATTCGCTTTAAATATTAATTTTCTGCAGTTTATATATATGGCAATACTCGTGTGTACTGAGGCATTTAAAGGATACAGCGTTTGATGCTAAGTACTTGATAGGAACGTTTATAACAGCTATACTGCTATTACTAATACTAGCACTACTACTACTTCTACTACTACTACTATTACTACTAGTATTGCTACTAATACTAATACTACTACTTCTACTACTAATGTATATTTAATAAAGCGCTCTTACTAGCAGGAGCCATTCAAATGAGCTGTGAAATGATACCCCAAATAGTATGTCCGTAAACATCGTATAAAAGATTTAAACGAGAATTATTATTTATCTATTAAAGCAACCTATTCAACAAAGTAGGAGCTGTAACACTAAATGTACAATTATCATATGACCTGAGCCGAGATACGACAACCAGAAATAATATCTCACTGGATGACCTGAGTTTTCGGAATAACTATCTAATGGACATCAGTTCACACAAGTAGTCATATGCTATGTCATTGAGATATTTATAAGTTATTAGTAAAATCTTAAATTGGATACGCTGTCTAATGTAGCCAATGTAGGTTACGAAGAATTGGGGCGACAGGATCATAATTTCCAGTATTTGTCACTCTGCGAAATGCACTATACTGAATTCGCTGAAGGCGATTGATGTTATAATCAGATATGCCATATAACGAGGAGTTACAATAGTCTATACGAGATGTAACAAAGGCATGGACTAGAGTTATAAGTGCATCTTGTGTCAAGAATGCTTTTAAATAGTGGATGTTCTTAATATGGTAGTAGGTAGGTCGGCATACTAATTTTCATACATGTAAATATATTTGTCAAAAATAACTTCTTGATTTGCTTTCGACCCATTAGGGTTAATTGAAGATTCATCCATCTGTAATGCTGGTAGTTTAAGGATTTCACACGATATCATTTCAAGGAAGAAGAGAAATTTCACTTATTGTCAGGGTCCAGAGATTTATACAGTTCTGGGTCGTCAGCATGCTAGTGATATTTAACGCCATATCGCTGCGCAATGATTCTAAGAGGATGGGCATACATTTTTTAAACCAGAAGACCCAGAACGGAACCCTTGTGGAAAACCAGATAACAAAAACTGAATGTCAGATACCGTGAACAAACACTCTCTGAGAGCATTGTTTCAGATGGGATCGAAACCACTTATCTACTTTTACCTAATATGTCTTTCAACCTAAAGAAAGATATATTATGGTCAACTGTATCAAATGCAGCAGACAGGTCGAGAAGAACAAGTAAGACTGGCTTACCTCGATCAATTGACATCATAATATTCCTTTTAATACGAACCAAAGTGGTTTCAGTGCTGTGATCACTTTTATATGCAGTCGATAGTGAATGTATTAAGGTTATTATTGACTTAATATTTAGTTAGAAGGAAAGCCACTGCCCTTTCTTTAACATTAGATACAAATATAAGATTTGAAATAGGCCTGTAATTATTTAGAAAAATACAGTCAAAACTGTGTTTTTTATTAATGGTTTTACAGGGTCAGCTTTCATGGATCTTGGGAAAAAACTCAGAGATAATGATTTATTAACTAAATTTCTAATCGAGCTTATAAGAACATCCAGATACTCTTTCACAAGACAAAGGGTCAACTGTACAGAATGCACCAGATGACCGTTTCAGCAAATGTCTGGTATTAGTCTCTGTAACTATAATGGATATGCATAACTCTTGTACTTATGACATACCCTGTGATAAGGTGCTGAAGGTAAATCCACTATGTATAATTAATATCTTTTGACAGAAGAAGTTATTAAAATAACCCGCAATATCTTTCTCCGAGTTGGTAATATTTAGAAGGACAGATTGACTTTATGTAATACTTTATTCACAACACTGAAACAGTCCTTTAATTTCCCTTGGATGCTTTGATCTTTCTATTGTAATATTCTGATTTAATAGAATAATGGATTTTTTTAAATTTGAACTTTGCTGACCATGAACATTTCATAAGGAACATACAATCCGGTTCTGATCCACAGACGCTCACATTATCTTATGCGTCTCTTTGCAGCTTGTATATTCCTATCGTGCCATAGAAGCAGTAGTCTTCTTGGCATTTTCTTCGTCTTCAAATGTGCATGTTCATCTACAATGTACTATTATAGAGATACCCTGGAAGAGACCCGCAACAAGAATAGTATCCTTGTTAATCGGCTTATATCTCTTGTATGAAATAACTGTAGCTGAAAGAGGTTGTTTCTGCAAAGATACATCAATGTGAATAAGGAAGCTATCTGATAGTATTTCTTGCACAAGCTGCCCGAGATTGGCAGATCTAAGAATGTACGCCAGTTGTGTGGTGTTTGCATTCCTCTGGCAATCCCAATGTACATTGAAATCACCTAAGATCATCAGATGTCGACTGTTGGTAGCAAGAGAGTAAAAACATATTGAAAATTCCCTAAAACAATACCAGTCAGCCAAGTCTCTGTTATGACAAGAGCATCAATATCCATATCCTTAACAACATCATATATATCTCATAAGATTTATTACAGATCGACTGACAATTTATTAAACCAATACTTATATTTTGTACAGCCGTGCTGTTATATGGTGTATTGGCACATCGATTGAATCACTTACATCATACACCATCTGATTTGTATTACCATGATGGGGTCGCAAGGTAAGCAACTGACCTTTAGTATAATTCATTATCTAAATATGAAAAATAAATAAGTGGAAAGGAAAGGAAACGAAACGTTATGATATAAACATTTACCTTTACTCTCACATACAAACACGCCATAGACATAGATTCCTTATTTCATCATCGTAATAAAGTTATGTCGTCACTACAATATGCTTTAATCTATTAACTATACCATATATAAAGTATAATATATATTGTTGTCCTCTTTAATCACATCAAAGTTAATATGTTCGTAAGGTTGATATAGGAAGGATTTGTTTTGTTATTGGACCGCAGAATGGAGCTGAGGTCAGAATCTGTGTCGAAGTGTTATAATTAATAGGTTTCTGACGAACCACAGAAAATTACTACTGAATACATATACCAGTATATTTTGATGCGTGGAAGTTTATTTTTTGTATGTTTAGTTTCATTGTAATTTAATGGATATTGATTTATTTACGTATACATTTATGGCGGTACAAGCTTTAAAGGATGCCTTTCCTGACGAAGTCTTGACGTATTTGGTTGAGTCGTGTTGTATCGCTGCTACGAGTATTGGTTTATGCTTATATTATTAATTTATACTGTGTATTAATATTTACCTTTTTCTATTTTAGGCTTGATTTTGATTGATGAATTATTAGCTGTAGTGTTCAACACAAAGCCTGGTTTTGGGTCAAAAATAGTTATCTTTTTATATGTAGATGATTATCTTCTGGATTCTTTTAGCAATTTGTATTTCCTATTCGTTTTTTTTCTAACTGTAAAAATAATATAATAAAATTATACATTCAGGTAAACATATTTTTTAACCAGTTTGGAGTTACAATTGTGAGTTATAATTGTGACTAGTGAGACATTACACATGTCTCAGCAAGAAAAGTCTCCACTCTGGATTCAATCCCCTGAAGAAACCTCCATAGTTTGAATTCAGGGTTCGAGATTATCTGTGCTTGTGCCTTAGTGTGTGTTTTAGAGTACATAGTAAGAGGCAACCGGCATAGAGCATCAACATATCTAAACATCCTTCGAAACCTACACCCATAAATCTAAATACAACTATACATACATTAATTTAAAAATGAAATGTTCCATACCTCCACATATTGATAAATGTGTGCGTATACCTAGGCATGTGTCTGGTCTACTCATCAGCCTGTGGGAACCAGCTAATTCGCTTTTCGTACGCGACAAATATGTCACGCCCACAAGAAAGCAGCTACATGCAGGCTACGTACAAAAAGCGGAAGCACGTAAAAATCATACCATTTGATACCACAGCTCGCAACAAACGTGCGTGTGGTTCAATGGTGACTATTTTGACACCACAGTTTATATTCAACAGTAATTTTCTGTGGTCCCAAAGAAACCTATATATAAAACATTTCGACACCTCACTAACACTCACTCACACTCACTTACACTCACACACTCACACTCACTCACACTCAATCATACTCACTCATGCTCAATCATACTAACACTCACTCACACTCACTCACACTCACTCACACTCACTCATTCACTCATACTCACACTCACATACACACACACACACTCACACACACGCACACACACACAATTAAAACCCGTACATACGCACGCACGCACACACACACGCACGCACACATACACGTACGCACGCACGCACGCATGCAGGCACGTATATATATATATATATATATATATATATATATATATATATATATATATACACACACACACACACACAATTAAACCGTAACTGCTATTGACATATAATACAAATAGACCACCAAGTCTACGTGTGCATGCATATATATATATATATATATATATATATATATATATATATATATATATATATATATATATATATATATATATATATATATATATATACAACACACACTATGACTGGTGAGACATTACACATGTCTCAGCCAGAAAAATTCAGTCCCCTGAAGAAACATCCATAGTTTGAATTCACGGTTCGAGATTCTCTGTACCTGTGTACTTAATTACATACAGCTAAAACACACATAGACACAAACACACGAGCAGCACGCACACATACACGTGT
>JAODUP010001228.1:122500-163834 GCA_025642065.1 Paralvinella palmiformis
AAAGCCCTATATTAAAACATATACATATACAACTAGTGAGATAGATAGAAAGACAGATAGATAAACTAATATATAGATAGATAGACAAATGGATAGATATAACGATAGATATACATATATATATATATATATATATATATATATATATATATATATATATATATATATCAACATATAATTATATAATTGCGTTATCTCTTTTGTTAATGGGATGTTTTTCAATAAATACCAATGTAATGAAATTTCATTGTGGTTCTTCTGTAAGCAATAAAATATCAATTTTATCATCAAAGTGGTATGTCGCTCTATCCTATATATGCACTATCAACCAAAAGACTTACCCTGTATCTATATGTATTGATGACAACTTAGGTATTACCGGCAGTATTATACGTGATAGTTTACAAATGATACATATTAATTAGAAACGCTCGATAGAGAGAGAATGCGCCTGTCTTTGTGAGTGTGTTTGCCTGTGTGGTTGTGTTGTATGCGTGCGTCTGTGTTTGTGCACTTTGTTTGTGTGCGTGTGCGTCTCTCTCTCTCTCTTTGTGTGTGTGTGTGGGGGGGGGGTATGTGTGTGCGCATGTAAGTGTGCACACCCCTATTACCATAAAATTGCGCTTCGTTAGCAGAATAGTCCCTCTCTTATATTATTCAATCAAGAGTTTTTTTTAATAATTTTAATAAGTCTATATCAACACAATCAAGCAGTTGCTAGGAACTGGTTAAGCACAGCTTATAGCATTTGTGTGAATGTGTCAACAATGCAATATTCACTATCTAGATATATAATGTATATTAACCTGGGGTTATGCAATACATAAATATGAATATATATAAGTGAGTGTGTGTGTATCTGTATTTCTCGGGACGTTAGGATGTGTTTGGATGTTTCTGTTCCTGACAATATTATTGCATAACATTATTCTATTAATTTCTAACAAATAGATAATGCACACTAGTGATTTAATTATATTTACTTAATTAAAAAAAGGTATATGAAATCAGCTGTGATTAAATTGCAATTTCAACTTATATATATATATATATATATATATATATATATATATATATATATATATAGCACACCCTTCACACACACACAAACACACACACACACACAAACACACATGTCAGCGTAACCGCTCATTCGCGCGCAGAGCACCTAAATGTTATACAGTGTTAGTTTAAAACCTACATCACTAAGACATGTTGCACAACTATACACAGATAATTATGCCAGATAAATATAAGTTCATGTTCATTAAGATATATTGGTGAGTGTGTATTTGCAATATTCAGATTTGTATGGAGGTAGCCTTTTCGTATATGCAGTATATAGGTTCGTAACTAGCACCTATGGTACATACCTAAAGGTTAACCCATACAACTCCGTTAAAAAATGACTTCCCTTTCATTTAGACACGTCAGCCTCGGGGGGTTAGAAACTAATGTGTGTCACGCTAACAATTGTTTATTAATTATTAAAGAACTTACAGTATTCCCAGAACATTATTGTGGCTAACTAATAATATATGGAATAATAGATTCTTGGTTTTTGTTCTATTTTATAGATTATTTCGATATAAGTTAAAGAACAAATAAGTTTATGGAGAAAAAAAACTCGATCAAATGATGTTCGTATTTAAACCTTACCTTTCCATCAGCGAGTTCAGTTCATCTATCAACTAGAAATGTTGCTGAAAGGAGAAAAAGTGTTCAAATACGATACCAGAAAATAATACATATTTCTGTATATAGCATAGAAAAACATAGACAATTCCAAATACAGATATACGACTAATGCGTGGTCTCTGTATTTGGAGCACGGAAGATAAAATCCAGTTAAACAATGTGAAGACGATTCAATGTAAACCAGCTAAACAATGGGACAATTTTATCAATAAACTGATCTATTATAACACTTTCGAAATAGACTATAGATAAACACAAACCGGATTCTAGATGCCGAAAAGGTTGCTAATAAAAACTAGTATATAATAACAGTTGCTAAAATCGAGTCAAGTTTAATTCGTGTTATTTTACACTACGAAATATGTAAACTGTACTTAATCGGTATCTCTCAATGTTTCTACTATGTCGCACCATACTGGTTAAGATTTTTATATGTGTAAGATATATAAATTTATCTTTCATTCACATACTTTTATTGAACAGTTCTCCAAGAAGTCATGCCTTTTGTCCCAGATGACCTTAAAGGACAAAATAAGTTCGAACATTCTGATAATTTAAATTTTGACGATTTATAATATTTCCTTATTGGTGGCTATTTTTCAAGACCCACGAAGGTTACACATTATTAAACATATTAGGCTTGACCTTTGTGTTCTAGATATAAAGAGACCCAGCAGAAATGTGGGGCTTTTTCCTAAAAATAAGGTCAAACATTTCCTCTCCATATCATCAGAAATTAATCAAATGAATATATTAATGAATTGCGACTTGATAACAAAGTTGTAGTAGCAAGGTAGCCTGTTTTGATCTATACAGAAATACAACTATACATACTTGTACCGAGAAATACAAAAAAGTGCCCCCACCAGTGTCTTTGAATACGTAGAAACCCCCACACACACACACATATACACACGCACACGCACACACACACACACACACACAAACACACACACACACACACACACACACATATATATATATATATATATATATATATATATATGTGTGTGTGTGTGTGTGTATGTGTGTGTGTGTGTGTGTCAAAAATGTATTATTATGTCAATTGATCAAGGTAAGCCAGCAATACTTGTTCTTCTGGATATATCTGTTGAATTTGAGATAGTTGACCATAATGTCCTTTACTCTAGGTTAAAATACATGTTTTGCTTGTGAAGTAAAGTATTTGAATGGTTTAGATCCTATCTGGAACAACGCTCCCAGAGAGTGTCTGTTCATGGTATTTTATCTGACGTTCAGTTTTTATTATCTGGTGTTTCACAGGGTTCAGTTCTTGGTCCTCTGATTTTCACATTGTATACTTGTCCTCGTTGGATTATTACACAATGATATGGGGTTAAATATCACTTGTATGCTGATGACACACAGCTGTATATATCACTGGATCCTGACAATGAGTTAAATTTCTTCTCTGTCTTGAAGAATTTAGAATATTATATTGCTGATATTCGACTACGGATGACTCAAAATCTTCTAAGACTAAATGATATTAAAACAAATATTTTATATTTGGCATCACCACATCTAATGGGTCAGTAAAAAATTAGGGGTTATGTTTGATTAATGTATTAACATGTACGCGCATGTACAAACATGTAAAATCAGTATACCGAGCTGTCTACTACCATCTGAAGAATATCCAATGTTGAAAATAATTCTTGATAGAAGAAGCACTTGTAACTCTAGTCCATGCCTTTGTTACATCTCGTATAGACTATTATAACTCCCTGTTATATGGCATATCTGATTATAACATTAATCGCCTTCAGCGAATTCAGAATAGAGCAGCTCGCATTGTAACAAATACTAGAAAATATGATCATATCACCCCAATTCTTCAAAAACTACATTGGCTACCTGTTAGACAGCGTATCCATTTTAAGATTCTGTTAATAACTTATAAATCTATTAATGATATGGCGCCAAAATACTTGTGTGTACCTGATGTCTATTCGAAAGTCATCCCGAAAACTCAGCTCATCCAGTCAGATACTACTGCAAGTGCCACTGTGTCGGCTCAAGTCATATGGTGATTGTGTGTCTAGATTTGCAGCTCCCAGTTCGTGAAATAGTTTGGCGGCAGATATTAGAAATGCGTAGTCTCTTGAAAATGTAAAATATGTTCTAAAACACACAAATGTTTAAGGTTACTTTCACCAATAAATAATAATTATATTTTAAATCTCTTATAGGGTTTTTACAGACATATTATTTGTGGCACTGTTATATTACATATTATTTGTATATCGCATTTGAATGGCTCCTGCTAATAAGGACAACCTTATTTAATACACATTATTATTATTATTATTATTGTTATTATTATTATTATTATTATTATTATTATTATCATTATTATTATTATTATTATTATTATTATTATTATATAGGCTACATAGAGAATGCTGAAGCATACACAGAAAGGTCAAATTGACACACATCTCGCAATAAACAACTCTTCCCTCCTACAATATGATTTATTGTGTATTATCCAAGTCACCCCAATTATCATAAATTTAAATAATACACATTGCAACATCGTTCAAATAAAAGAGAGTAATCGCATGTAAGATGCAAAAACAAGTTTTAGGAAGCTGTGCCATTTCCAACATAATTACAAATATGACTCTTTTGAATCAGAGACTAAAGTTTGAAATGCAACGGGACGACAATTACAAGTTTGTTTACCAATATGGGAGATTGTGATTTTGGGTGTCATTACGTGTGTGTGTTTGCATGCCTGCGTGTGTGTGTATGTGCAAAATCACTACTACCTGAGTGACCGATAATTCAAATAAAACTCGCTTAACTTCAGAACACGTTGTTAGCAACACAATTAGCATGTGTTTAATATTACCTTCATCCATACAAGACATAAGTCAATTTTGTCAATTATAATTCCAATTCCACATGAAACTTTTCAATTCCAATTCCCAATGTATCAATTCATATTCATATTCCGTGTATTACCGTTTCGATATATATCTTTTCAATAATTTACTTCGTAGTCTCCAGCAAAGTGTCCTATTTGTAAACAATCATTGTTTAACGAAATAAAAGAATTTCTAATAAAGTGGTTGAAAAATGTGATATTCACAACATCATTTGATATGTAAATAAAATAAGCTGTCTGATGCCATATGACATATCACTGGATATGTGATGTTGCATTTTATGAGAACGTCTGAATGACCTGAACTTTTCTTTTATGGAAGTCAAAACTATTATCCCGTATAGTATAACAGTGTTAGAATACAACATTTGTTTGCAACCCTCTGTGTACCTGACAGCATGATATTTATTTAGCACCATGGAGATTACAAAATAATAACCAGACACACATTTGCACACCAAACCAAAAAGGTAATGTCTAAGTCCTACGAGAAGTGGCCGATTAGTCCATTTATTAAAGGTTTGATGTTTATTCTCATAAAGCAGAATACAAAACTTTGATATAATAAACTGGGAGACTGAACTTCACTATCTGTGCCACGTCATATTTATTATTTTATATCACACACAAAACCGTATCGTAAGCTATAATGTTAGGTGGTTTATATAACAATTTAGATAAACAATAAAACATTTTACTTTATAAAGCTAATATCAAGTAGTCATCAAAGGTGTAAAGTCAAGCGTTCGTTGTAGTTATCCCAGGTAAAAGTTATAACATTAAAATTACTTCTACACTAACATGTACAACCTATCACGCATTAAGTATAATGGCCTAGAATACCTTTAATGAGCCAGGACTGGGCACATTTTCATGCTGACATATAAACAGCTGAATCTGACGAGGCCTTATATAAAGCAACTTGAAAATCCTCATACATACTCTAGTTACTTAGGCGATATATTTGTGGTATGACTAAGAGTTAAGAGGCATTTTATGGATTCTTTGATATAATTGAATAAACTCGAACAGCGGATTAGATTTAAAACTACAATGAATAAACATAAAACTTATTTATTCGATATAGCCATATTTAAAGCTCTAGAAAATCGACAACATAAAAATGTCTCCTTTAAACTGAGAGACACACATTAAGTTTAGCAAAAGGACTATTTTCACCCAAAACATATATTTCAAGGAATAGTGAAGTCTCAAATTTCTCTATTTTCAGAAGCTGTTAAAATTACAGATTTTGATGAAGAGTGGCATATTGTGTCACATTAAAAGTAAAACCATCCGAGAACAATAAATATAAAAACGTAGATTATTTGAGATTTTGTGTAATTGTCATAATATTACAAGAACATTTACCAATACAAATATGGAATAATAGGCAATTTAAAGTGTAGCTGGTCTAATACAATATATGTTTACACTTCTCCAAACAGTAGACGAGAATAATGGCGAATTCCGTATTATAATTAATGGTCATAGGTATACAATGAACTGAAAAACGCTTTCTTTTGCGTTATTCACACATCTTCGAGAAGATGAAGACATTTTACAACCATTTGTAGATGATTATAACTAAATTAGATTGAGCAGATTCCTATTACAGGTTAATATACTCAAGACAGGATAAATAGATTACATTGGAAATCATTTTAGTCCATTAAAGCCGGGAGATCACAATAATAATAAAAATATGAAGATGTAACGAAACCAACCAAAAATGATGAAGTGGTCCCATTTGTGATATTAATTTCATAAACGATTTACATAATTTAAAATAAAGTATACCATTTTCCAACAAAACGAAGAGCTGAATGATTGTGCAGAGACATTCATTACTGCTTATTCAAAACACAAACATATAGCTAGTTCTTTGGTTTCTACTACATGTGAAAAACTTAATAGAAAACAATGGCTCTTGGAGCTCTAAATATGTTTTTATTAACACATCTCCAGTAAAACAACTTAAACCCAACTGCAATATTCTCAGCTCTAGTAATTATTTTAGTCAAACAAAACATTATTTCCTACAATAGATCTCAACCGAAATTGCAACAAATCTTCAGTTGTGTCAGTAGTCAGATCTCAGTACACACACTTACTTGGGATTAATGTGTGTGTTTTAACATGTTTGGGTTCTTCACATATATGAAGTCAATATTTACACATTGGATTATTTACAGTTGCTCTAACCGAACAGTTATTTTTGTTATGGTAATAGCGCTTCGTTCTAGACATAGACTACTAAAGCTAACAGTTCCCAGATTCAAATTTGAACTTAAATAGTAGCTGATGAATTATGGTATAAAAATTGCAGGCAAAGTAAATACGTTAGACATAAGTGATACTATGTTAGACACATGCACTTTAAAAAAGGTTTATACAACCGAAACTAGTCTTGCTATTTGGGCTAAATGAAATATCTTCTATTATTGCTATTGGCGGAGGTATTACAATATATCAACTAGATTATATTATATATAATAATATTTCAATTATATTTCTATTCAATTTAAACTTTCATTGCGCTTATTTTCAGTTAAACGAATTCTCAGTCGTGAAAAAGCTGGCTAGATACCTAACGCCATATTCCTTGGATATAACAGGTTTGTGATCAAGGGAACAGACTGGGGGAAAGGGTTAAGGTGGATATGCATCCTGAAAAAGATGTGCCTTTAGCCTTTGTCTGAAACATGATACTGTTGGGGCAGAACGAACTTCGTGAGGAAGAGAATTCCACAATAAAGGACTATCGTAGCTGATACAGTTGTGAAAGTGTACTTTTGACTTGTTTACGCTAGGTTTGTACACAGGAACATCAAGGTACAGGTTGTCATGGCTGCCGCGCTTTTTTTGTATTGGCAGGTGTAGCGTGTCAAATGAGGACTGAAGTAAAGCGGGAATACCAGTGTGTAGAAATTTGTAAATAATAGATGCTGTTTTGAAACATATTCGAAGCCTGACGGGCATCCAACGTAAATGATTAACACAGGAGTATAATGGGATAACGTTTAACTATGCGGGCCAGGGAATCTTTGGGAATTTATTAAGATCATGACAGGATAAGGAATGAAAGAGATAATTGCATTAGTCGAGCTTGCTGCTGAGTAAAGCACTTGCGCCGGTGACTAGGATATGTTCGGTGGGATGACGCCTGATTCTTCTGAGGTCACGAAGACCCACAAAACAGGACCTACAAACCGATGCAACGTGGCTTTAAAAGGAAAAGTCAGAATACAACATAACACCTAAATCAAGAGCTTTGTCTGTTGGACTAAACCACTACCTAATATATCAACAGGGAAACAAACTCCAACTTTTCTGTCTGTGATCTGTTTCCAAGTAAGATTAATTCTGTTTTATCCGGGAATATATAGCAAATGTGGCAGATGAAGGTCTTCTCTTTCTGTTGTCTTACGAGGACGTCCGGGTCTAGCTTTGGGTGTGGGTATGCTAGTCTCACGATTTCTCTTAAACACCTTTGAGACTGTTCCCTGTGCTATCACAAGAGCTTGGGCAATGACCATATGTTTGGAACTCATACGCCAAATGGCAAGAACTCGTCGATAAATTCCTTCACTAAAATGACGAACCATGATGTCAAGAAAGTTGCCCAAACATTTCAGCAAATTCCGCTGGCACGCCCGAGTACAACTAGATATATCTATAGCTCTACTCCCTTATTTATAGAGCCCCAAATATTATGCCACATCGACCTTGGGTGTTTTATTGATCGCCCACTCACTCAAAACTATACCTCGTGTTGAAAACGTATACCAACATACTCGTTACATATCACTGATTACGCTGATACCACTGAACAGATCACAAATACTGTTCCACCAAAGAATGCAACGGATAATAAATATGTTCCATATTTATGTTCATGTCTGTACTTTGCTGTTTTCTAATTTGGTCTTAAAATAGAATTATTAAGGATTAGTCTGAAGAAAGTTCCAGTTCATTAAAACATTTGGCACAGGCTCTATATGTAACAATATATTTTCAATTTTATTACCATGTACACAAATAGTGTTATCGTCTGCGTAATTGTAAATATCACACAAATCACAAACTAAATATAAGAGATCGTTAGAATATAATTGATATGACAATGAGCCAAACATTGAACCCTACAGAGCTCCTTTTTTAATCCCATCCACCCACTTTTACCATTGCCGATTTTTACCCTTTGTAATCTAATGCTAAAATAATTTGCAACTAGCATGCATGCATCAGGATTGAATCCGTATGCATTTAACCTCGCTATCGACAAGCGATATGGCAGACAATCAAAAGCTTTTAAAAGATCAGTTAGTAAGGGTCCACTAATGTCACAGTCCTTAATATTATATTTATAATTGTCAATTAATCTCAGTGGTACATGTTGCTAGTTATAACCCTTTCTGAATCATGAAAGGAAAGGTGACCATAATGGGTTCATAAAGTCATACGTCTGATCTATAAGAAAACACTCAAATAATTTGCTGACACATGGAAGGATACTGACAAGTCTGTAATTATTTTGTCATCCGTGTTACCGTTATTACAAATTGGCGATATTTCGGCTGACTTAAGATCATCCAGAAATTTAGATTTCTGAATACTTTTGTTAATTAGCCACGTGATGGGATGACAAAGTACATGAGAACGTTAGATGGTTAGATGAGGGTTTAAGTTAGATAGATATTTACATACATCTTCAACATTAACATAACTAAATAAAAAGTGTCAGTCATATTGTATTGATACTTTTATACGGTGTACACTGGAGTGTCTTGCGTGAGCTTTTATTATATCTTCAAATTGATCATCGATTGATATGGGGTCATCATTACCAATAGATCTTGTAATATTAACATAGTATTCATTCGTTATATTACTGACATTAATATGATCTCATTCATCATAACACTATCACTCTTAGTAGCTAATTAAAGTTTCATGTTTTCCAAAAGAAGCTTCCGTTTAATATTTCAAATTGTGTCCATAAATATTGTCTAATAAAGTTTTTAAGAAGTTTTACGACAACATTCCTGTAACTCCTATATTTGTTCCAATTATTATCCGTTCTGTATTTGTAGAACTTGCGCTTCAGCAAGTTTTCACGCTAATAGCGTTTCTTAGTTGACAGTTGATATAAGGTATTTGATTGTTTCTAATAGTTCTTTTCTTTAAGGGCGCATGATCATCAATTACATGTCTTATCAATGACTGACTAAACCAATATGCATCATCTACATGATCAAACATCTCACATACTTGAAAGAGAATATATGATAGATCGTGAATATATGTTTGTTCGCTAAAGTGTTTATAGCTTCGATAAATAATATACCGCTTTTTAATAATAGGTGCGGGCATTTTCGTGAAGAAACATACCGTATGATGAACATTACTTAAGTCACAATCTAGACATGTAATGTGTTGTAGACGTTTGGAAACATTGGTAATGATACCAGCTATTAGGGTTGCTACCTTAGACTTAGAGCATGTTGGTTTTGTAACAATAATACGACATCCATGCACGTCCAAAATATCTGTTAACCATTTAGATTTCAGCATGTTAACATTTAAGTCGCCACATATTATTTATTGTACGCCTTCTCTATGACAATTATATAAAATGCTATCAATAATAGATTGTATATGAATATCCTTCACAACGGTTTGCTTATAAACGCTGTGTATCAGCTATTTATTATTCTGCAAAATTAATTCAATGACAATAGTTTCTATTCTTCCCGATTTGCATTCATGTTATTCTAGGTCATAACGTCTACGTTGAGATAAGTCATCTCTGATAAAGATCATAAGTTTGACACATTATTCGAGTAAAACAGGATAAGTATGTAAGAGATATGCAGCTAGTTTTATGTTAGTTCTGGCAAGTGTTGACAAAATGATATAATTAGAGAAATCCCTTTCTCACCATATTTTCTATATCATTGTATCAAACTTCCAGTTTTTGATAATTGAATATTCCATTATTGAAAAGTGTATTTATTTAACAATGATATGTTATATTTTCATTTTTGGAGTCTTTAATGAAAAATATTTTGTTGATTATTTTAGCGATGAACGTGATTTCTTACCATTTAGGAGCTAGCGTCAAGCGATAGAGGAATTCGTCTCTTAACTGTGATTTTGAGTAAGATTTTATCAACCTTATATATATGTTTAAATAACCATTATATACAATAGCTGTTTGTGAAATTTAGCCATGCATGTATGGTCATAATTAGGTATCCTGTCGCCAACCACTGGATTGTGAGTGGACTGAATAAACGTATGATCATTAATGACAATATACAATATTTTAATAGATTATTTCCATGTAAGAAATATGTTATGTTGTATATGGTTTAATACGACTCTCTGTGGAACATTTTTATATTGAATATTGTAGCTTGACACAATTAGTCAATCAGGTGATATATTATTGTTATGAAGACGATTGTGATCGATATCAAGTGTGTAATATAATTGAGAGATAACTCTCTGTACGGGGATTAAATAATTGGTTAAAAAGACATCTCGAATTCTTAAACACTGGATATAATGTAATGTAATTAAACCCGAACATGACACGACAATACAAATCTGTATGAAGACAGAAAACCAGATTATTGAATATTTCTACTAGTGTCATTATGTAATCGTACTTAACAGACTCACGCATTAGAACACATCACACGAAAAACGATCAGTTGAGTTTGAGCGAGCTTATTTTGTAATGGAGTTGTGCCATCGATTATAGGATGATGATGATTGATATTTTACGGCCACCTTTGTGCATATGGTAGGTTAAATGGACCGAGCGACCTCTGAAGGTAATGAAGCGAAGTCAAAGATGAAATATATATGAGTTACGCCCACGCTGATATTTGAACTCATGCGGTAATGATATGTGGTTAAACGCGTTACCAGTTAGACCATGGAAGCACCCCAACCCTTGTTAGAATATACGCTAATATTACAATGAAACTGTTAGAAATAAGTCTAAAGTTAATTGACTGTTATTAATTCCTTTACAAAGCAGCACCTGCTTCCTTTACTAAACCTTCTAGCTGCATTATGGGTAAAACGTCAAGACGAATAGTTATTTTCGATAGAAAACGGTGTTTAAGGTTAATTTGGTAAAGATAGTTTCTTGGCAGGCATGCTTAAAATGAGAAGGAAAAACTTTAAAGATAAAGAAACACGCACTCACATACTCACTCACACGCGCTCGCGCACACACACATACACACACACACGCATACACACACACACAATATATATATATATATATATATATATATATATATATATATATATATATATAACTAATATATATAATTAAATTGTATATATATATATATATATATATATATATATATATATATATATATATATATATATATATACTATATATATATATATATATATATATATATATATATATATATATATATATATATATATATAGATAGATAGATAGATAGATAGATATAATATGATATATTAGAGATAAAAGAGAGACAAATAGAGAGAGAGAGAGAGTTTGTAACAAAGAGTAATGTGGAAATGACAACCAATTTTTATCTTTGTATTATTTATGATGACCTCTGAAGGACACATAATATCAACACCAAACGTCAAATCAATTGTCCATCATATTACATTTGTATATAATAATGAAATAGACGTTATTCTGTATTATTATTATTTATGATTATATGGGAAGATAGGACACATCATATCAATAATAAATGTAAAGTCAATTGCTCATCATATTACACTCCGCATATAAAGATGAAATACTTTATTATCTATCATTTGACGCTCATTTCGTCAAGATGGCAACATTACAGAAATCATCGTCTCAATATATGTTCTATGTCTTTGTATTAATTCTGGAGTTTATGACACTTCAAAATCCCATTAATGGAGAATGTATCTACTCAACAATGACAGGTTATATTTACCCTTATGGCGTCGTTAATGAAAGATACATTGTTGATGATTTTAACGGTGACTGTGAGTTATTGTGTTACAGGAGTTCTTCCTGTGTAGGAGCTAATGTCAGACGACTGAGAAATGGATCCTGTGGTTTGTGAATTCAAGTAAGATTTATTATGAATTTATAAAATTAT
This sequence comes from Paralvinella palmiformis, assembly GCA_025642065.1. Classification (NCBI taxonomy): domain Eukaryota; kingdom Metazoa; phylum Annelida; class Polychaeta; order Terebellida; family Alvinellidae; genus Paralvinella; species Paralvinella palmiformis. The sequence continues at coordinate 135,263 of JAODUP010001228.1, forward strand.
CCTTTGTTCAGAATTATGTATCACAATAATCACACTTCAAAATAATATAAAATATACTAACCTCATTGAAAGATCTTATCAAAGGAATTGAGATTAACAATACCATAATTTTAATTAGCAGTAGTAGTTGTAGTGGCAGCAAGAGCAGCAGCAGCAGCAACAACAACAACAACAACAGCAGTAGCAGTAATAATAGTAGTTGTTGTTTGTATAGTTGTGGTGTTGTTTGTTCTAATTTGATATTTCACAATCTTCAAACATTATATGATATATATAATTAATGAAGTAAATTATTACCTAAGATCATTATGTGGAATTCGTGAAACTGACCGTGTTTAGGACAAGATCTTTAAAATTATCTGTCTACTGAATATTCAAATTTTACAAGATATACCTTGTTGTATTTCACAAATAATTATTGTATTGATAATCTTCGGTAACATTAATATGCATTGACAACTAGCAAGTTACCAGTGTATGGATTTACCTTTCCAAATCGGGAGAGATAGACTTATTGATCATAAAATATCAGATTGATCTAGTTTAGAGTAAGTGGGCTAGAGTAAGTGGGTTAGAGTAAGTGGGTTAGAGTAAACTCATCTTTGTTTTAGTTAATTTTTAGTTAATATTATTTTGTTGCTTCGTTTGAATATAAATGGTATAAATTAATAATTCGATTTGTTAAATACTTATTTAGAGGAAAGTACAATATAACTTGTTGCTAATCATGATATATCATCACTCGGCTCAAAGTTCGGCTAATCATGATATATCATCACTCGGCTCAAAGTTCGGCTAATCATGATATATCATCACTCGGCTCAAAGTTCGGCTAATATTCATGATAACAATTTCATAATCAGCAATCATGTCAAACACTGTTTGCGCAACATCCTCCAAAAGCTCTCTAGCTTCAAATATTATAATGTTTTTAAACCAAGTACAGACACAATCCACGTTATAACAATGTTATCGTGACGATTGGTATCTATGCTTTTTCTTTTCGTGAAATATGTAATAATAATAATAATAATAATAATAATAATAATAATAATAATAATAATAAATAATGACAGATATGGCAGTTTTTAACGTAGGTGGCAGCTTCAAATGAGCCAGACGTATATGGTCTGTAATTTATAGCTTCCCCATAGAGACTGATTATAAATAGATTTAGAGTTTAGAATGAATGGCATATTCGGTGGAGAAAACCTTGTCAGTTACCTGGCTGGATAAAAAAAACTCCTCCTACTAAAGTGCCACGGCCCAGACGCGAATATGTGACCTCCCGCAGAGGATGACCATAGCCATAGGTAAATAGTCTCACGCTCTACCAACCAGACCAAAACAGACGGTATATAGGTAAAATAAATTTGTTAATTATATCCATTGATTTACTGCGTCGTAATCACGAACAATATTCTTGTGATTCATAATGAGTGTCAATTAATGAACTATCTGAATATTGGAGAATCCTCCCCTGAAATAGTTGTGCTTAACACACTAGCACTCATATTCTGTTGTGATATTATAGAATACTCGAGAGGAAAGTATTTGCATGTATATCAGGTACAAAGGCAAAATTATAATTTGAGGTATTATGAGAATAAGTAACTTATAATAATAATAATAATCACAAAACCTCTATAGCGCCAATATCCTCGAAAAGAGTCGAGCTTAGTGGCGCCACCTAGTACAGGGGTTGGGCAAACTCATAGTCCGGGTACGATGCAAAGTTATCAACAATGATCAGATGGCAAGGAAACTGAGGCAGGATAAGCGAGTTTGAAAAGGTGAGTTTTCAAATAGTGACTGAAATAAACTATGCTATTTGATGTCCAGAGAGCGCATTGCAAAGAGTAGGGACAGCAACGGAAAAGCAGAAGTCCCAGCTTGAGTTTTAACTCGGGGAACAGAGTTATCATGGCTTGGGTGGTAAAGAAAGCATGGACAATAGATATGAAGGTTTTCTAGAAGAAACCATTAATATTAAATAGTGCAGAGTTTGAAAATGATGAGAGATTGAACAGGGAGCCAATGAAGAGATTTCAGAAGTGGGACTGAATGGGAAAACCGAGAAGACCATGTGACAACCCATGCTAAGCAGTTCTGAAAAGAATGAAGTTATAGAATATCCTTAGATGCAATGCTATAAAGAACAGAGTTGCAGTAATCAAGCCTACTAGTAATGCATGCTGTAGCAACGGATTTGGCGACTGAAAGCGAATATGATAGAAGCAGGAGTGACATGTCAGAGAAACATGTTTTCTGAAATTAAAATTGCTACCAAATGTAACACCAATATTACGTATACTGTCTTATGGTGTGTTGCTAAACCTAAGGATATTCGTAGAGAAGAAATGAGTTAGTTTGCTGCGTTGTCTGGATGTACCTATAAGGATGAAATGTTTTGTTGGCATTGAGCCTAAGTTTAGTGTTTATCATCCTACCAGATGTATCACTGAGACAGTCACCAGGTTATTTAAGGGAACGATCAGTGTCTGTTGTAGATAAAGATATGTATACTTGGGTATCATCTGCAGATAAATGATGGTCTAATGTATGGCTGTGAATAAGTGATCCTAGTTGTTTGGCATACAGAGTGAACAGTAGTGGTCCAAGACCAGACACTTGGGGAACACCACAAAAGATAGGCACTGTCTTTGAAAGATATGTTTTTGTATTGATTGAAACCTAGTATTAAGAATGAGCAGATGCAAGTAAGCGCTGTGCCTCCTATGCCATACCAATCAGAGAGGCGATCTAGAAGAACAATTAATTAATAATTAATAGTGTGAAAGGTTGTAGATAAATCTAAAAGTGTTAGTGCTGTGACCTTTCTTGTGTGCATGTGTAGTGCAATGTCGTTATGAACTCGTAGTAGAGCGGTTTTTGTAGAGTAAAAGTCTTTGTAATCAGACTGAAAAAGACACTGTACAGGTGATGACTGTTTAAATGAACGTTAAAACGACAGGATACGTCTTTTTCTAATACATTAGATATGAAAGATAGATTAGAAATAGGTCTATAAATGTTTAGGGCATTGACTGGTAAGGGTGTTTTTACGTTCAACGTTTCATTTAGGGAGTTTTCGAAATTCAAACCACACATGAAACTTTACGTGATATAGAGTTTTTAGAAATATCTGTTAACACTAAATAGTATTATGTTCCACTGACATACAGAGCGATTCCATCACATAACTATGCATTCAGGCTTGCTGTACAAGAAAAGGATTCGAAGCTTTTCATGAAGACATCATCAGGTAATTGTTGATATGTGTTCAAGATAGAATAGCGTTTATTTATATAATTAAGCTAATTTCCAATAATTCTTCTTCCAAGTGTACTGTATCATGAACACTTTGTATGGTCATGTACATCCATTTCAGATATCGAATTTCCGTATGAAAATGTGGCACTCACGAAGGCTGGTTCAACCTGTAGTGCTAGTTCTATATATGACAAATACTACTGTACTAAGACCATTGACGGTAATATGATTAGTCAATGGCTAAGTGTTCATATTGGAGGAGGAAATGATATTTGGATCCAAGTGAATTTTAAAGCCGAAAAGATTATTTTTCAAATAGCTTTAGTACATCGACGTGCCTCATCTACAGGCCCTCGAGAAGTCACTTTAAAGTTCAGCGATGACTCTGAACAGTTGGTTAGTTTATATAGAGTTGAATTTTGCCAATTTATAACAGTGTGATAAAGTTTTATAAGTGCCTTAATTTGGTTCATTTTTATTCACAGTTCTCTGACCTGAGATGCGATGACGCGGCCGGGGCAAAGGATATCCTAAAAATAAACCTGGCATGGACGACATTCGTCAAAGTGACTTTTATAACAGAATGTTTTGAAGGCAATACTAATTTTGGCTTAGCGGAGATTATAGCTGATGCCTTTATTCTCATAGAAGACGACTAATATGTGTCCTGAAAATCTTACTAATTTGTCATCTTTCTAATCAATAATAGTATTTTTAACTAATATGAAACCAAAATACTAGATTAAAGGATAGTTAGATATACAGATGTAGCTAATATCGAAACATTTCCAGAAATCAACACATAAATCTTCATCTCAACATCCACTCTCAGGAGCTTGGATTCCCCACTGAGTTCCAAGCCACATTAACCTTGAGGGCAACGACTGAGTCGACCAAATTGATTGAACACGCTGAACATACTCCTGGCAGATTCAACCATCTCACTGATATATATATATATATATATATAATTTATGTTTAGTAATACAATTCGTCATTGGTAGTCATGTCATAGTTTAAACTCCGTTTGGAAACATACACACAATCGCTCAGTTTCGTACAGACACATGCAATAACACGGGAAATGTTATATAGTTCTAGTTTAATACATATTAATGTGTGTTAATGTGTGTGTGCAATATTCGAGTTTCCAGGTCATTGTTTCGTACATACATTATATATTGATAGATTAGTAACTATGATATGTACTTCAATGTTAACCCATACAACCTCCTTAATGTATGAGTGGCCTTTCATTTAGATACGGCAGCCTCGGGGTACAAATTGTTGTATGTCACGTTAAAAATATTATTGTTTATTAATTATTAAAGAACCTACATTATTTCCAGAATAAATATTTTGAGACGTCGCGTTTTATTTGTGAAATATTTATTGCATTATCCCAAATATAAACAAACGATAGTATTCTTAACTAATAATATATGAAATAATACATTTTTAGCTCTTGTTCTTTTAGTTAGATTATCTCAAACAATGTAAAAAAACAAATATGTTTATGGAGGAAAACCACCACTAAGCGATGTTCGTATTGAAACCTTGCCTTTCCATCATCGATTTAAGTTCTTCTATAAACTAGAAAGGTGTGTGTGTGTGTGTGAATGTGTTTGTGTGTATGTATGTATGTATGTGTATGTATGTGTATGTGCAATTATGCACTTAGAAGCCTCCAGCAAAGAAGTTTTGATAAAGTGATGAAAAAATATTACTTGCTCTTTAACAATATTTATAACATCGTTCGATATGTAAATAAAATAAGCTGTCTGCTGCCATACTGTTGCATGTTATGAGAATGCATGAAATGACCTGAACCTTTACTTTTATGGACGTCAAAACTATTATCCCTTATACTATTACAGTGGTAGTGTACAGCATTTCCTTTCAATCCCTTGTGTACCTGATAGCAGCCTGTTAAATATTAATCTCGTTCATAATTATTTAGCACCATGGAGATTAAACAACAATAACCAGTCACATATTTGCTCACCAAATCAAACAGGTAATGTCTAAGCCCCAAATATTAGACTGCTAGTAGGTTATCAGAAACTAACAGTACACTTAATGTAAAATTGTCATCTAAAAATATAGATATATAATGTACGAGAAATGGCCGATTAGTCCATTTATTAAAGGTTTGATGTCTATTCTGATAAAGCAGAATAGAAAACTTTGATATAATAAACTGGGAGACTGAGCTTCACTATCGATGCCTCATCTAGGAAATAATAAATGAGAGTAGAGTCCGACGACAAGCTAAATGCTGATGAAAATACATCAATTAATGAAGGGGATATTTTATCAATAAACTCTTCACTAATTTATTTTCTATTAATCTGAATAATATAGATATGATAGACGAATTACCTACAGTCATCATCCCTTTGGCATAACGGATCTAAGTTGTAGCGCCTCCATGGTCTAATTAGTAGCGAGTTGGATCACAGATCACTACCCCCTGAGGTCGAATCTCGCCATGGGCATATATGAAGGATGTTTCATGTTTGACTTCGTTTCATTATCTTTGGCAGTCGCTCGGTCCATCTAGCCTACCATGTGCGCAAACGTGGCCGTAAAAATAAATAAACAATAATCTTCACATAAGATTTTAGGAAAGCTAAAAATTGCTATGGATTTCACACACGTTCAAGAAATATTCAGTTTATGGCCATTTTGGTACAGGATTCACATGGAAACATGAATATGCATGACACAAAAACTACAATATAACTTATTTTAATTACAAAACGAACATGGTTTAACTCTAATTAACTGCTTATGGTGGTACGGATCTTCTTCGAGAGGGGTCTAATTCTAATTTGCGACATAATCCAGTCGATAATGGATACCTTTAGAATGTTCCATTGACTCGCTGTAGAGTTGTTAATACTTCGTCATCACTTCATAATGGCTAAGTGTCACGTGATTCCTCCCTTTCTTCATAATATTAGTCATTATTATTGCGACGCTTAGTGTCCATCCTACAATGGACGACAGCGTTATTGAAACTAAAACTTTATTGTGGCTAATAAAGGCTGATTAATTAACACGAGTCTACTGTTTTATGTTTATCAGTTCAAATCATCGATGAACGACTATAATCACACTATTAGTACAGGTGTTGTGAAGTGTTCATTACCTGTAAGATATATTTTCATCATTAATTAACTCTCTAGACTATTGCGTGTTAGTTGGGATGACTGTACGTTAATATTAATAATAGAGAAACTTGTTTGTTTATGTATAAAATGATATCTAATAAACATGTTGCCATGACTACTGTAAGCAATTAATATCAGAAACTTTCTTTTGATTCAAATAATTGATCCTAGTATCATACATTGAAGGAAGTAGAAACCAATCCAGAGTATAAGAAAAGTACATTGCCGAATATATTAGATAAGGGGACAGATTATGAAATAATGTTTAATAGAATAACAATGGTTTTAATGACACGAACGAAGACCAAACTCCCACAGAAGTAATGAACTCCTCATTGCTGGAAAGGCAAGCTAGAATCACCGGTGGTAAAGTTCTCGTTCAATCGAAGGATTTTCAGTTACCAGTCAAGCTCAAATTCAATCAGTTTAAACATCAAAGGGTTGTGTTTATAGACTCTGTCAAAGACATAGCATCCATCGGATGGGATATTTATAAAATCCATCGGATGGGATATTAAATTAATTATCATGAAATATGAGGGACTGGGGACGAAAGAGACGGACCGGAGAAGAGAGCCTGCTTTTAATTAATCAGCATCATCATCTCTCAGATCATCGATAACTATGCAATCACATATAGCAGATTACAAATATCTGAAGAGTATAATCACTACTGAAGCATGCTAGGCACATTTACAGTCATACTTTCTTTAGGGATTACAAGTCATATTACAAAGGGCTATGCTTTATTGCAAAACACTTTATTGTGTCTTCTAGGTTATATTGGATTATTTATCTTCAATTCTATGTCTACAATAAATATGAAAACACTGCTTTGTTGTAATTCTATTTTCGTAGTTAACATTACAATCATATCATTCAATATTTAGAATATTTCAATACATAATGCGACAAAACCAACACCTCAGCTAAAATAAACAAAAATAACAAAATTAATAACAATTACAAGAAAGGGAACAAGCTTATAATTCCTTTATATCGTTAAACATCAGTAAAGGTTGCAGAAATTATAAATAGAGTAATTATCACGTATAATCAATTACTAATTTTAATACCAACTCGAATGTTCATATACTTCGTAATATTTATAAGGCATTTAACAGTTGGACATTTCTAGATAAGATACCACCCACTAGACGTTATAGCTTCTCACCGCAAGAATCAGTTTAAAAATGGTGAAAGTTTCATAAATAGCTTTCTTAAATCACCTGCAATAGAACAGATTTCTTGTATAAACAAATACCTATGATTTTATAAATAAAATAGCAAAAATAGTTATTTCTGATGGATGCTTTTTTATAACATTAGCTGTTGAGAGTGTGTATACATATATTAATCATATTAATCATACTAAAGGATTTTAAGCAGTGAGTGAAGAATTTCTATTTCGAGGTCAGTTATATAATTATAAATGCAATTCGTTGAATAAACATTAAAATTAGGATTTTTTTTAATGAGCAATGGTAAATTAAGCTTACTGGCATTTTAATGAGTCGAGACTGTGCACCTAATTATGGTGACATATGTATAGCTGAACTTGAGGAGAACTTATTTAAATCATCTTTAAGATCCTCATACATATTCGTGCTATTTAAATGCTATATTTATAGTATGACTCTGAGCTAAAAAAATCATTTCATGGATTCTTTGAAATATTGAATAAACTGGAACCACGATTAAACTTAAAATAAAAATAAATAAACAAATTATTAATTTCTCAGATGTTTCCATATTTAAACATCCAGAAAATGGATTACATACAAAAGTCTCCTATAAACTTGAAGACACAAAAAACTTCAAGGAATCGTGAAGTCTCAAATTTCACGAATTTCAGAAGCTATGAAATATTACATATTTTGATGAAGCGCGGCGTATTCTCACTCATTCATTATGCAAAAGAAAAAAATAGTTGTTTAACATTAAAAGTAAAACTATCCGAGAACTACAAATACAACAATGCCACAGTAATCAAACTAATCCTACAAACAGTCAGTGGGATTCAAAACCACCTAGGATTAGTAAATGTGGATCATTTGAGATATTGTTTAATTGTCATAATAGTAAAGGTACATTAACCAATAAAACAAATGGAATAATAGGCAACTTTAACTGTGATTCGTATAATATTAGATATGTTTGAGTTGTTCACTCATCTTCTTGAACATGCACAAAGACATTTCCGAACCATCTGTAGATGATTCTAATTTAATTCCGAAGAGCTGACTGATTATAATTAGAGAACCATCACAGCTTAATCAAAGCACAAATATCTAGCTAGTTCCTTGATTTCTAGCACATTTGAAAAATGTATTAGAAAACAATGTAACCCTGAGCGCTGAATAGGTTTTTTTATTATCACATCTCCTGTAAAATAACATAAATACAACTACAACATCCTCAACCCTAGTAATTATATTGGTAAAATAAAACAATATTTCCTGAAGTAGATCTCAACCGAAGCTGCAACAAACTTTCATTAGTGACAGTAGTTAGATCTCAGTACACACACTGAATTGGGATTAATATGTGTGTGCTTTAGCATATTTGGGTCATTTAGAGACATGTCTAGTCAAGTGTGTTAAACATTTTGGTTGTAGTCAAATGTTTTAAACCTTTGGTTGTAGTCTATTTGTTTTAATTTGGTCAGGTTACAGTTATTTGTACTATATGGTATTATATGTATGTGTTTTTTTAGTATTATTTTTATGCGCAATTTTGTACCTCCATCTTGAGTCAAGTCACTTTGAGGACCACAATGGAAATAAGTTGTTTTGACTTTTTGTGTTATCCTTGGAATTTATTAAATACCTAATGTTACAATATCACCAAAATTCACATTAGCAGTCGTGATTGGTCTTGAATTGAGGACTGACTCTACCCTACCTCACCGAGTAGAGTATGGAATGAAACTTTATCCAGATGTGCTCGATGTTCCTGTAAGATACTTGTAAAGCGTTTACGGAGTGTTATAATCAACCGAACACACACATTAGCCATATGGCTAGTAGTGGGTGGATTGAAGCTCCAATCAATTCTGACACGACGTAATATAAACTGAACCGGATCTTGGCGCATATGTAAGATGCCCAATCGTAGCTCCTTCTTTGCTCCAATAACGTTAGTCCCATGATACTATCAAGGTATATGGCCGTAAATAAGGAACTTCGTAAATCGGAAATCACCATATGAGAATCAGGGATGTGATGTTCTTTGTATGGCATTTCCTTGCAGGTGTATGTATAATAATATTTATCCCCATAACATCGGTTATAATCAAGCCGTTCAAAGGAATACTGTAAATACAACTACATTCATGCATAGTCTCTAGTTGAAGTGGAGTCTCTATGTTAGATACTTCCAGTTGTTGATAGGAGTGTTTGGTAACCGCTGATCTTCTACTGCAATTATCATAAAAAAACAGTATGTCGAGTATACTTAGCATTTCCCTTCTAAAGAATGCGTACAGGTATTATTGTATGTAGTACCACAAAATGTCTTAAGCAAGTTGCCATGCACGCACTCTTGCTTACAGTATACTCTGTGTTGCCATTGACTAGAATTTGCATTAATTGGAAACGTTATGATCAACAATTTCAACTCCTGTATTTGGCGCTGTCTTTGCTAGCTGGAACTCATCAATATGCCTCGCGTTGGGCTGAAGCTTGCGGCAAGTCTTGCACTTTTTCTTACATGAGCATCCTTCAGAAAGGTGTTCGGTGCCATAGTAGATATTATAGTAGATTTCATAATGAAACATATCATGCCTCTTCTGACATACAGAAAATACAGAGAGGTTGAAGTGGTTATGATTGATGAAACTGCTTCTTTTATGCTTCATGTTTAATGCTTGACTGTGATTAGGTTTGTTTTTGTCATCTCCGCAAGCCCCATAACTAGGTTTTCTTTCTATATAAGCCGCTTCCTCAATAAATTATATCTAATCTGTATAAGCAAGACAGGTCAGCTCGATTATGTGTCCCATATTGACACATTCGTGACATTTATTTCGTAGATAGAATGGAAGAGTTACCACAATATATAGCACAATTGAAGGTTTGTTCTATTCATTTTGTTGAATTCATCTCCATACTTTAAAATGATAAGCAAGTCATTTTTGAGTCAGCCTCTTTTAGGGAATGATAATGATAACAATATATTTAAAAATATGAATCAAACATGAAAAATAAGCCACAACGGAAGAGATTATGATGTGCATAGTAATAAATATATAATATTAATTAAACAAAGACATGAATAACATTAACGAATAATCATTGTTTAAATTTATTTGTTTTATTCAAAAAATAAAGTTGGCTTTCTAAACGTCATCAGCTGATTATTTTAATCCTATAGATTTTAACATTTAATAAATATATATTCAAATATATATTCAAACCATTAACAAGCTCTATTCTATTAAGTTGATTGATGTCTCTATTCATGTACTAATAAGTGATATTTATTAAAGAATTATCACTTTATTGTTCAGATTTTGATAAACGATCTAAAGGCAAAACGACTGACACAATCTTAAGGGAAATAATGAACGAGAATGATATGCTCACAAACAGAATACCCCCTACTCCCTACACATATAGAGGGGGGGGGATAAACTAGGAGATGGAAATAATGATAAACACTGAATACAGGATATAAATCTAGAGACAGAAACAGCGAACGTAAGTAATTAGCTATACAGTTTGTTTCCCTCCTGTATCATAAATATTTTAGGTATAAGTTTATGAAGGCTTCTAAGCGAACGGCACTCGATATGACGGAATGACCAAATTTAACAGCACTTGAGGTGATACTATATTATTTACTGATGTGTGTATCAAGATGCTTATGACATTTACCTTAGAGGATAGAACCTCTTGACTTGTGATGAAAGATTTAGTTTCATGCTCTAAAAATCCCCCTTTACTGAATAAATGTTTCATTAAAGATAAATGGAAAAAAAAGCAGTTTATCTTACTTCTCAGCAGAATAACGAACAAACGTATGAACACACATAAAAACAAATATATCAAGAGATAAAAAAAACAAAAACAAGCAAAGACACTAATGGTTCCTTTGTAAAGGTGTTCAAATCATATTTTCAGGATTAATGATTTCTATGAATGAAATAATATCAGTATTGATATTTATATTTCTATCGCAGTAAGCATACTCGCAGAATTAACTATTTCACCAAACTTTAGAAGTATACTTTCATTTCTAGTAATTGCTTTACCTTGACTTGAAATCTATCCCATCGGAAAATTATTTCTGAGGGAAGTAAGAGGATTGGTCAAAGCGTGAATTTGTGAGTGAAGCTGCAACAGTGGGATTCAATCATGGCATCTGACTGCCATTTTGTTAAGGATAAACCGACACGAAGCACTTTTATAATACCTAATACACAACCCAAAAACATTCATATTTAATTTGTTGTTTATGCCAACAACGACACCTGCTGTTAAACCACATACTAGCATAATTGTCATAAATCTTGGAGTGATCATTCACAGTCGGATGCCCTAATTATATACACCTGGTCGTTGACTTGGTCATGTATATGTATATGAGCTTATCTGTGGAGGATACCGAATGTGTTACATCTCCGTGTAAGTGAATTAGGTTCTGTTTTGATGGCCAGCTAGAGACTTCTAACGGCGCAGGAAAGTCCCCATTTTATCACATCAAGTCAAGTCTTTGTTTGATAAAGTCTCCCGAAATGGAACAATATACCACGACATAACGCAAACATAACCCACATTTCGCAAACTGATGTCATCAAAGTGGCATCTTGCAGATGCCATTATCTGTGACCTTCTTGCCGGAAAGATGGCGCCTATGCGAAAACACAATAACAACACGTAATACAGTCGAACCTCGATTACCCGCTGTTCTGTGGGACTAGAAATTGAACTAAACTGAAATTGCAGTTACATTTGAAATATGGATTATTTGTAGGAACCCGGCCATCCCCAGTATAATAATAAACGCGTACACAGTTTCCAATAACGATAGAGGCCAAAGATAATTCAACTATACTGATAAAATAATTTTCACGTAAGCAAAAATAGTTAAAACTCTGAAAGAAGAACATACATTATTTAGTTTATCTTTTAAATATATTTATTATCGTTTTGGAAAGTTTATACAAATTTATAAATATAGATATATGGCATTTGTTACTATAAAACCACTATTTTTCTTTCTTTCATTATTCTGTTATTTAATATTTGTTTTGGGATTTATTTCAGGCACTTATCGATAAACTCTTTTAATTTGCCAATTTTAACATTACTGGAAAAATTTCAAACTTCAAGCATTTCCAGCAAACAGTTTGTTTATGTGAAGTATTTTAGAGTTCATACTTGAGCACTTCCATATGCCATATTGGTAAATATATAATGTGGATAAAGATACTGGACGTGCACCATAAATAATCTTTAAAAACACGTATTCTGATTGAGTTTTCGCCGATATAATCCAAAGTTAGAATTCGCGATTCGAGAGTTTCTGTGCCAGGTAATTTTTCTACACTGCTAAAATACACATTGCCCATGCCAGAGATTGAGATACGGTTTATCTTTATAATTTCAGCTAATATTTAGTACAATAGAAGAGCTAGTCACAAGCATATCATAATATTTATTGAATTTACATGATTATGAGGCATTTAATCTTCCAGTAAATATTACCAAACATATAATAGTGCTGTTGAGAAGTTATGTTTTCTGTGCGGTGGAAACCGTAAGGCTCTAGATCGGCACATTACAAGAACATTGTTGACTAAGAGCTGTATTTTTGAGTCTTTTGAATAATACCGTTTATGTGTTTGGCCTACAGGCATTTAAATGACTGTATCAAACATAGTAATCTATTAAAGTTAAATCAATACAAGTACTCTCGACTCCGGAAAAGAAACACAGCTACGCTTCTCGAACGATGGCATAGTGCTCAGCTCACTAGTTTGGTATGTGTTTTTTAGTGTTTTGTTGCATAGTAACTTAGGGACTGGTGAGGCATTACACATGTCTCATCAAGAAAAAGCCGCCACTCTAGATTCAGTACCCCAAATAATGATCCAGAACATACACACATACACACTTATACAAACACACACATATACATACCCATACACACACACACACACGCATGCACACACATACACACACATCCATCTATCATTCTTACTACGTTTCTATGCATCATGTGACCTAACTGTCTTGATGAGGTTTGTACTCACAGAAGAACAAACACACTTCTTACAGGTTATGATCTATATACGGCCATCTTTGTCCTGACTGTATATTGTCAACACTAATCTTCTTGCTCTCAAATTTGTGTATCTTATATTTTTTGGTTCGTCTATTCTCTACATTATTTCATCCCAAAACAAACATATTAATATAATTTGCCAGACATCCTATTACTGAAGGAATTCCCGTGAATAGACCACGAGAATAATAGTTACATTGGTAATAATAATTCGATCTATTTTTGACCCTTAATCTATAAGGGATCTGAAATGACAGTTCTTTTTTCAGGTGAATTGATGATGACAATAATTTCTGAAGAATGAGAAAAGTAAAAATTATATCCGTTATGATTATGTTTTGATTTCATTTTTCTTGTTCTACAATTGCAATGAAACAACTAAGATTGAACGAATGAATGATGGAGTAAAGGGTGGGTAAATTTAATGTTTTGTTTCTCTCGATGCAGATCAATCAAAGGTATTTAATTATTTGAGAAAACTGTTGAAATAAAGTAGATTATATTCTTAAATTGACCAATACACTCAAATAAGGTTAATTACTGAAAGTAATATGTTTTATTTGTTTAGTTCATAATAATTAATATTTGTCAGTTGATCCAAATTAATTAATGATTAAACGCTATGTATATTAATAATATGGCGGTTTATTATTTTAGGTTGTTTATTATGGCAAGTGGTCTAAAACTAGTTTTTGTAATACATCCACCTATAAGTATTTATTGTTTTGTTTCTAAAGTATTTATTGGTTCAGTTAAAACACACATATATGGACATATTTACAGTATTTATACTCCTGGAGTCGTTTGTTACTCCGGCAGGCATCTCCATGGGTATTAAGCTGCGGACAGAGTTTTTTCCCATATTATGAGTAACTAGGTTACACTGATATAGGAAATTTGTTAAATATATAGCTATTATAATCCCGACGTGTCATTCGCAGTATCGGAGATCTGCCTGAAATCCGCTGTTCTCGACCATGGGTCAAATAGATCAAGTGGATAGGTGCTTTAATTTAGATCCCACCACACCTAACTGCATATACTTAGGGACGCTAAATTAAGCGTGAATGAACGTTCCCTTAGTGATGAACGGAAACGTATGAGGATTAGCTGTTAGGTTCAAGTAAATCATAGCATTTACTCAGGTTTGAGACGATATTTCTTTTTAGTCCAGTAATAATCCACTGTGCAGTATTGCTACTTTGTTTTTATTTTAGTTAAATCGCTTCAGTGAGTCAATACTGAGTTAGTGTACATTCTCTTTGTTATGAACAAACTGTAATGTTTGTTAACACGCTGAGGCTATATATAGGGCTTGAATTTTCACTTAGGTTAGAGAAGAACTTCGACCCTAGACTAATCGGACGTGTACCGATATATATGGCTCATATAGGTAGGATTTATTTAGTTATTCGAACCCAGAATAAAGCTGAGGTCAGCATCTGAGGTGTCGAAATGTTTTATATACAGGTTTCTTTTGGACCACAGAACATTACTGTTGAATGTAAACTGTGGTGTCAAAATAGTTTATGATATGTATGTAGCAAGTCACCATTGAACCACACGCACGTGTTTGTTGCGAGCTGTGGTATCAAATGGTATGTTTTTTACGTGCTTCCGCTTTTTGTACGTAGCCTGCATGTAGCCGCTTTCCTGTGGTCGTGACATATTTGTCGCGTACGAAAAGCGAATTAGCTGGTTCCCAGAGGCTGATGAGTAGCTCAGACACATGCTTAGGTATACGCATACATCTATCAATATGTGGAAGTATGGAACATTTTATTTTTAGATTAATGTATGTATTGTTATATTTGTATTTAGATTTATGGAGGTATGTCTCGAAGGATGTTTAGATATGTTGATGCGCTATGCCTGTTGCATCTTTATATGTACATTAAAACATACACACATACACACATACACACATACACACATACACACATACACACATACACACATACACACATACACACATACACACATACACACATACACACATACACACATACACACACACACACACACACATACACACACACACATACACACACACACACACACACAACACACTCACACACAAACATACACACACACAAACATACATACACACAAACATACATACACACATATACACATACACACATATACACATATACACATATACACATATACACATATACACATATACACATATACACATATACACATATACACATACACACATACACACATCACATGGCGCGCTCACACACACACACGCGCTCACACACACACACACACACACAGACACACACACACACACACATATATATATATATACACACAAAACAGAAGCAGATAAGTGTCAACTATAAAGTAGAAAATTGAACTATTCCTGACAAACATTGTTTTTATACTGTATTATATCGGTCACTCTTCTTGGAACCGTCATTGGGGAATTGTTGTCTTTTTAAAGTAAACAGGTAATTCAGATTTTGTTCGACGTTTTCCATTAGTGCTTTATTTATATGCGAAACTTTACTTGCAGAAGAAACCACTAACTGTTCCCATTTGGCCATTCCTGTGTGGAAATCCAATCTCTCGGCATCTTTGCTTTTATCTCACGAACTTAGGTTATTCTTTGTACTAACATTATATTATCTGTTTGGTTAAAGCCAACCTGTGAGAACAATGGCATCTGATGGATTATACATAGACCATTAATGGAATATAAATCCACCATTAATACCTTGTTAGGTTGATTTCATTGGAAATTGTGGGAGATTTTATTATAAACAGTATTTGTCGGGTACATTTCTAATTTCTGATTTACAAGGTATCATTCAAATTCATTCATTATATACACATAGAAGTGTATCATTTAATTGTGTAAAGGTTGTTGGAGATGAGTGAAGAATGTTGATATTGGCTTATAGTCGACTCATTGATGAGTGTTAGAGTGTCTTACAAAATCAATCACCGAATTAGTGAATCTCTCAGTAGGCAATCCAGTAATTAAATAAATGAATCAGTTAGCCAGTGAGTGATTAACTAAGTGAGTGAGTGAGTGAGTTAATCAGTCAATCAATAACACACCAATTAAAAGTCGTACAACTAACATCCACCCCTCTCTCATTGCGTATATGTGTGGTAGCGTGTGTGTGATTGTTTGCGAAATGTGTATGTGCGTGTTTGTATGTGTGTGCGTTTGAATTAATGACTGTGTGTATGTGGCTTGGTGTGAGTGGATATGTGTGTGTGTGTGTGTGTGTGTGTGAGTGTGTATGTGTGGTCTCATACGTGCATCTGTGTATGCGTATGTATTTATATGTGTATATTTGAATGCGTATATGTATGTATATGTATGTGTTTATGTTTGTACGTGTGGATGCGCGCGCGCGGGCATGTGTGTGTGTATATGTGTGTGTGTGCGTGCGTGCGTGTGTGTGCGTGTATGCTAATATAACCATGGATAAACTTATGGACTAAAAATGCGGATATTATTAACGAACTCAAATCCAGGAAGTTAACAAAAATCATGAACATAACACGACATTATGATGGTATTTTATTTTTAAGGAAAACTGTGATTAAAATCACTATTATGTATAGGCTTTTCCCTTCCTACTTAAAGGGGCTAATTAATATCAAGATTATTAAAACTATGGTTAAGATAATTAAACGTCCCTTATCATTACAGATATTTTTTTCACATACAGGATTTCAACATAATTAATTTTGGTTTTATTAATAAACACGTTTACATTAATTTTGAATAGGTAACTGTTTAAGATTCCAATAATTGTCCGATATTTAAGTAAAATTTGGATGCCGCCATAAGTTTGACACAATTAATAGTTGGTCAATATTTAGTACGAAGTTGATAGTATAAATACTTTCTGATACACCAAAAAACATAATTAGACATTCTATGCAACCTGATGAAGACTTGAATAGGTCGAAACCGGTCGTTGCTATTGGGTTGAGTCGTGTTATATCGCTGCTATTAGTATTAATCTGAATTTATTCTGATTTATGCTTATATTATTCATACATTATTCATACACAAAGCCTGTTTTTTAATCATAGTTTCTTTTTATATTTAGATTATCCTCTTCTGGATTATTTTAGAAATTAGTTTTTTCTTTCATTTTTCTCTAATTTTAACGGTAATTAATTGAACTTGCAATTACATATTTTTTTAAAGTCAGTTTGGAGTTATAATTGTTGTTTGAATGAAAGTATAACACCTGTGCCAGCGCCTTAAATATCTTTATAAAACACACACGCACGCACGCACGCACGCACACGATATATATATATATATATATATATATATATATATATATATATATATATATATATATATATATATATATATATATATATATATATATATATATATATATATATATATATCTTGTGCCGGCTGTTCTTCAATCTAAATTCTCTTCACACATGACACAATCCGTGTAGTGTTTTATTATACAGCTTTCACAATTTGCATAAACGTTTTACGTTTCTAGTAAAATCTTCCAGCCACACTAAAGAACATATATCCTACAAAACAACGCTGTATATAAATTGTTTTACAGAAAATAAATATGCCATTTACTCAGTATGCTTAGAAATCTAAGATTGTGGATGGTCTAACAAGTTTCGTATATATGACTTATACAACAAAACTTTAATTCTACAATTCAGCCAATTTTGGTTGCAGAGATATTTAAAATTAATCTTAAAGGTAAAAGTAACATAGATACTGGAAAGGTATCATTTTAAACATATTTTGCCAGTTCTTGGTATCATAATTAGGTTTACTAAATAAGTTTGTATTATATTTTCTTATTGATCCATATACATTTCATCACATGCAAATTAGGACAATGTATGTCACAGAGTATGTCACATAGTTTCTCCCGGTCAATCAGCGTGTAATTAATTAACTTAATTAATAGTTATTTTGTGTAATACGTAGGTAGCTCATGCATGGACTTCATAGGTTTGGAAGGTATTAGTTAGTATTGACAATTTAATGCGGAAAATATAACTAAATCAGCCATAATTAGCTTCTATATGGAAATCGTCACAATTATACAACAATTTGAATACAGAGTTGTTTTATATGTAATAAGCCGAGATTTGGTGTGATAGATGAATTGTTAGTTGCCAGTTCTGTGTCTATCTTTATGTCACTATATTATTTTAAGAAATGATTGCTGTGTTAATGTTACACATTAGTTTGTTGATCATCAAGTTTAATATTTGCCAGATTGGATCAATAATTAAATTCGCCTGATGAACACAGATATAACAAAAATTGGCAGAAATAACTCGGCAGTTTGAATGTTAGGATTGTATACATATTATTATTATTATTATTATTATTATTATTATTATTATTCTACTTCTTCTTCTTCTTCTTATTATTATTATTATTAGTAGTAATTGAATGATTGATTGATTGATTGATTGATGTAAAAGTAACAGACTTTAATAAATAAACAGCCAATTTCATACTTCAACCTTGATGTATTGTTTCAGGACAATTTGTAATGGTGACAGCAAAATACATTACACTGGGATACCTTGCAATACAGCTCAAAGGTGTAAATATCATGTCGTCATCATAACTAGGTGTTTATTTAATGTATCAGTATATAGTCAGCAGGTGATCGTCTTGAAACGATGATCTTGCCGAACATATTATGTCATATGATACCATAATAAGGTTTTATGACGGAAACGCGGAAAACATTCTATAGTAGAATCCGGGGAAAAATCTCATATGGCTAAACCCCACGGTACAAAATCAACCCGGACATAATATCACCGTACAAAATACAACAGGACATAATCCGAGATAGTGGAAAAAAGGTGATAAAATACCTCACACAAACGTCAAAATAAAATGTATACCCCTTTTCCCTTTATTTATTAATGTACAAAATTAAATTAAATGATCACTTCTCTTTATATTTTACCAGTTAAATTAATGAAATGACATGATTTAACAAATATAGTGTAATAATGCCTGCAAATATAAATTGTAATTGTAATTTGTATCAATGAACTCTGATTGTAACAACAATTGTGATAATATGTAGTTCTCTTGTTACTGTGTATTTAAATTAATTGTGGGATTTTGTCCCTCTGTTCACTTTCTAGGATTATGTCCTGTTGTATTTTGTATAGTGAGTTAATGTCTGGATATATTTAGCTAAGAATCCACTATAACTCGATTTATTAATGAGTGTATACATAATTCCACATAATATCCAATTATACCTAAAGTCCACTTCCGTGTTTAAGGTAACAAATATTGTTTAGTTGTGGTTTAGGTTTTGTGTATGAAATTGACAGACAAAGAGTGTCCCAGAAATGCGATTTAGGGAATGATTAAACATCGGTCAATAATTTAAAATGTTTAGATCCGTCACGGAATTGTAATGTATGAGATATCCTTGAGTAGTATAACAATATATTAGCTAATATCATGTCAACTGTGTTATTTAGCCATTAGAGCCATCTATGTAGTCATTGCGTAAGTACATTGAAACATTAGCAGCACACTGACCGATAATACAATTAAACCAATATTTGATATCACTTTATTAATATGAAAAAGTTAATTGAAAATAAAAAGAAAGGTATTACTCCTTGTTCTTCTAATACTATTATTACTACAACTACTACTACTACTACTACTACTACTACTACTTCTACTACTACTACTCCTACACCTACTACTCCTACTTCTACTACTATTAACATAATAACAACAACAACTATAAAAACAACAGCTACTACCACAACTACTACTATTACAATTACTACTACTACTGATCCTAATACTACTAATACTACTATTTCTACTACTACTACTAGTGTTATTACTAGTACTAGAATAACTACTATTCTTTCTTCTAGTATTATTATTACTACTACTATTTCTACTATTATTAATACTCATTCAAACACTACTTGTAATATTGCTATCAGCAGTGTTTCTAATACAACTGAAACTTCCATTATTAGTACTTCTATTACCACTACCAGTACTACTATTACCACTACTACTACTATTAGTAATACTACTTTTATAATTTTTTATTGTTAGGAGTCAGTAGGGATTGTTGACGATAACCAATGTGATTGTCATTAGTCCAGGCTTAGATATTGCCAGCGTTAACTGAGGAAGCCACGGTATCGGTTTCCGCTTTTAGGTTTTTCTCCTGGGAGAATTGGGACAATCTGCCAAATGGAATTAAATTGATGTCAACCTCCTGGACGAACATGTGACTGGATGACGTCAACGAACTGAAATGATAGATCAGATGTTAACCTGACAACGTGGGACTTTATTATATAAAGCTATGACATTCTTACAGAACAATGGACTAATGAAGATGAATATGGATCTGTATTGTTTGTATATTACTGGTATACCTTTCAGTTGTTTTGCCACTAATGCTGGTATTAGTACTGATGATAATAATACCACGTTTAATATTACTTCAACTATTAAAACTGCTACTACTACCACTACTTGTGTAGCAGTTGTTATACCATCTACACTTTGGTATTCGTGCTACTAAAGTTTGTACTTCTGCAACTAGTATTACTGCTATTACTACTATCTCCAATATTACTACTAATACTACAAATATTATTGCTACAATAACTTGTACATGTATTACTATTGCTAGCACTTCGAATACAGCTACCATTACTACTACTACTACTACTATTATACTACTACTACTACTATTACTACTACTACTACTACTACTACTACTACTACTATTATTACTACTACTACTTATACTACTACTATTACTCTTAATGCTGTTGCTGCTATTACTACTTTAATTAATTTTTTTTAAACTAACAATATACTTACTAACATTGCCCCTATTACTATTAACACTATCAATTTGCCAACTTCTACTGATACTGTTATATATGTGATAGCTGTACTAATGAAGGCTTTGTTTAAAACAATTATAATATAAACCACAACAACCACAACAACCACATCACTACAACTATGACTACGGTTACTATTAATACAACTAGCACCATATTTCTTGCAACAAGTGCAATTATTTGATTGATATATTTTCGAATCACTTCTTAAGAGTAATATTGGAAAAATCTAACCTTTCTTATGGGTTAGTTAAGCTGTTAGATGAACCGCAGAAAGGCAAGACCACAAATAATAAAAATACACCGCTAACATCATCACAATAAGAATTACTTCTTCGACTACTATAACCTTCACCCTCATCGCTGCACTTACTAATACTAATATCACGGCTAAACAACATAATTCAACTAATACTAATGATAACGATAGCATTCTCTGTGAGTCAGTAATTTGTTATGGAAAAGCCAAGGACTAATATTTCCTTTTCCTGGTTGATCCTACATGTAGATTTTTAGCCATTTACCAAATCATTGTAAATGTTCAGCTAATTTAATTTACGAACGTCTATATCAGCTTATTTTACTTAATGAAAATTACTTCGAAAACAAAGTTATTTTTCCTCTTCTCACACAAATACACATGCACACACGCGCTTACTTGCACACATATATACATACACACATACACACACACTCGCGCACGCACACACACACACACACACACACACACATACATACATACATACATACATACACACACACACACACACACACGCACACACACACATACATACATACACACACACATACACACACACATACACACACACGCACACACACACGCGCATGAACATATTGACGTACATGTACAAATATATACTATCCTTAATACAACCGACTAGAAAGACACAGGATTCTAATTTTTGTAATTCAATTAAAGAACATATTTCGTTATAAATGAAGCGGTTTGATAAGGTCAAGTCTATCATCTAATATATCATATTATATTTAACCCTATGCCTACATGGCATGTGAAAAAGGTCAGGATAGTTTTGATAAGACCAATTACAAAGAATCATTATTTTGGGGAGGTTTTCAGGGTTCTATGACAGCTGGGATTATAAAACCGTAAATAAATAAGTCTGGTTGTTATTTGCTGTTTGTAAATACGTGGCTATTTACAGAGGGAAAAACAACAAGAACAACAACATATCATCAAAAATTATTATTACTACTTCTATTACCGCCACTCTTGATACCATTACTACTACCTTTACTGCTACTGCTACTTTTACTACTACTACTAATAATAATAATATTAATCTTACACTATTTCTTGAAAACATAGAAATGTACAGGCTCTTAAATGAATAGTATTAAAGAAACCACTAAAACAAAAATACACTACTACTATATTAACAACAATAGCACTCGATACTATTACTAATAGTAATAATAATAATACTTTTACTAGTACAACTACTCTTTGTCCAGTAAACTTTCAGCGAGTTATATGGAAAGCTCTGATACAATTTCGTATATCGGAAAATAAGAACGTTCAAATTTCAAGTCAAAGTTGTTCAAAATCAAAGTGTTTTATTATTCACCAGCCAGTGGGGAGAAATAAACGGTAACAAAACGCCGACTATCTACGAGCTAATATGTTGGAATCGTGAAAAATATTCAATGTAATATAAGAAAAATGGCGAATGCTTGAATTAAAAAAGTATGATTTACCTTATCGTCTAAACGTTTAGCCACAGGAAAGACGAAAGGCTTACTGAGATAAAAAAAAACCCAGAGAGTCAGAGAGTCTCTAAATGTATATCAAATAAGACATTAAAAAGTAGTCCATTTTGCCACTTACAAGTTTCTGATAGATTACTTAATGTATACTACTACTACTACTACTACTACTAATAATAATAATAAAACTAATAATAATAAAAATAATAATAATAATAATACCAGGATCAGCAAGACAAGTATGAACAAGTTTGAGAACAAATGTTTATTTTTCCAGGTTGATAGCGTATGCATTTCTTTAGTCATTTATCAAATCATTTTTGCCCACACGATTTATATATTAGCATAATACTTACAATATTAGTTTTTAAAAAGGACACTATTCATGTTGATGAATCATTAACAGATACTATGTTTTGCAATAGCATTCATAAACTTTGTTATTCATGATTGCTTACATTTTATGATATTTAAATTATTTAGAAATGATTAATGGTATGTCAACAAGAATAGCCGTTACATCGTTAGCTAAATAATAGGCAGATGGATAGCTAAATATATTAAAACAAAGGTTATTTTCGCTTCTATGATTATAATGATTATCTCAGAAACTATTTTAAGATAGAACACAAAATGCATTTGTTTTCTCCTTTGTTTAACCTCTGTAGGTCGCTCGGCCCATTTAGATTACCATGTATATAAAAGTGGTCGTAAAAATCAAGGATCATCGTCATCTCTTTTTAGTAATTCACTTTGTCTAGAAATGTGTTAAAGGTAAAATTTGACGTATTCCCTAAATTAGAGACATTTTGTATCAGTGGCTTGCAGATATTTGTTTAATGAACTGTGATGGGGTATGTTGTATTTATTGGTTTCACTACATTCAATATTTAATGCAATTTGACAATTTCCGTCATTCGTCATAATTATATTGATCCTGTTCCCATGCTAGTTTAATTGAGATGATTATTTGTTTATGTTAGGTTTAAGATTAATATCGGCTAATTATCTTAGGTCTGAGCCGCGCCGAAGCTAAGATATTTATTGCTATTCTTACGATAGATAGCGTTGAAAATGGCGTTTTCTTTGTCGGAACAAGGCTTACAATATATTTCCTTCTACCCGCTTGTCTTCACATAAATGTAAATACAAACATGAATCCGCACCTTCTCATTAAGGGGTCAGTTTTTATATATTTCAATCCGTCGTTTAGATCTTCTCATAAACCCATTTCCGATCGTTATTATAGTTTGTCACGCGGTCTACTCTACGACAAACAGTGTTCTTATTTCGTTTATTAAGAACTTTATTTAGATAATGTGAACCTAAGTCGATAGGAAGAGCACAATTAGACAACCGGACCTTTGCTCAATATTATATTCTATGACATTTAACTGACCTATATTCTCTTATATTAATTTGTTTTTGTTCTATTTTCAAATAAATGTCAGAAGAAAAAAGCTTTTAATTACTTTTAAAAGCTTTATTTTTCGTAGTAATTCTTATAACAAAGACCTTAAGTAAACGAATGTTAATGTATAGATTATTTCATTATCATATAGGATTTGTTATTTCCTGAACTATAAATCTCCTACTCTTTTGAAGCATATTAACTAATGTAAATACTCTTACTTATTGTATAATGCATCCAAATATGTCTTCTCTGTGCCTGTGTCTTATTATACACAGCTAAAACACACACACACACACACACACACACACACACACACACACACACACACACACACACACACACACACACACACACACACACACACACACACACACACACACACACACACACACACACACACACACACACACACACACACACACATATATATATATATATATATATATATATATATATATTCATGTCATATTTATATTCAAAGCTAAAAGTACAGTTTATAAAGCAGGAGGTTTTCGATTAACGTTTTTCCATACCTGGAAGTCTTTTCTTATCTTTAATTAATTAGTATAAAATTCTCGAATTTATACTTTTCCGAATTTGCTCCGATATTTACATCAGTTTGATAAATATTGCAAATATAGGAGATGGTCTGTGTAGTTGTGTTTGATGAAACACCGTACATCAGCTCTACCTGAACGCCATCCTGTCTAATATATTAATCAACTTCCATGAAAAAAAACATGCACTTTCGTTAACTAAGATATCAGTTAAGCTGTTTCCTATTTTTATTTCCGGTCTATGTTTCTTCATCTGACAGCTGATACATATTTCCTGTTTTCGTGAGCTCATTGCGAGTGATATTTTAAAAATATGTATCAAATACATGACCTTGGCTGTCTCGTCATCATGGAAGGAATGATGTAGATGTGTCTAAGGAATTTGAATCTCATGATAAATGTTGCCATTATCATAATGGAAAATAAATAATTACATATTCGGTACTAATATTGTAATCGATTACATTAAGATTTGCTGAATATTAGATTAAACTATACTGCCTCTCATAAACAAAAGCTTAATTTGGCTGCTTATTAGTAAATACATATGCTGTACATTGTTTATTTAACTTCCAATGCTAGAACATAGTTCTATTTGTCTGCTCTGCACAATGGTAATACGCTAAATAACTCGTCTAAGAAGGTTACTTTATCACATAAAATAATTGTGCTTATCTCTCATGAATTAGGATTTGTTCTGTCCAGATTTGAATTATACCATCCAAGCATCCGTCCATGCATGAATCCATCCATCCAGACAACCGTCTAACTCGTCATCCTTCTAGCCAGCCGCCAACAATCCTGTAATCCAGGTATCCAGCCATCAAGCCAGCCAGCTATCACCCTAACCATTTACACTGTAAGCCCGACATCCATCCTATTAGCGACTGAGCAACGAATTAATGAAATTTCTAATTGTACAAATTAGCATAAAGACCAGTGATAATAAATATAGATAAACTAACTTCAATTCCCTTATTACACAATCATATTTAACATCCACCTGTATACACGATTTATTTCTGATATAATGAACCTTTCTGAAATTACTCACTCATGATAAATATTTAACGATGGTACTAAAAGAAAGCTACCATTTCTTATATTTTTACCATAGTGGATAAGACATGAAATGTTTCAGATGGCTGAGATTAAGTTTAGCCAGGACCTCTAGGTTAGTTAGCTGAGAAAGAAACAGCTTTTATATGTTATGCCTTTAAATAAAGTATCGCATCTCTCTCTCTCACTCTCTTTCACACTCTATATCTCTCTCCCCCTCTGAGTGTGTGTGTGTGTGGGTGTATGCATGCGTGTATTTGTGTATGTCTCCCCCCTTATCTCTCTCTATCTCTCTCTCTCTCGGTCTCTTATCTCTGCCACCATTTCACCTTCTCTTCCCGTCTCTTCCACACACACACACACACACACACACACACACACACACACACACACACACACACACACACACACACACACACACACACACACACACACACACACACACACACACACACACACACACACACACACACACACACACACACACACACACACACACACACACACACACACACACACACACACACACACACACACACACACAAAAACACACACACACACACACACATACACACACATACACACACACACACACACACACACACATAAAACACTCACGCACACACATGCGTGGCTTCCTATTGAAAAATTGTGTATATAACGGTCTGCTAAAGCGCCGATGTAAATTGTTATAATAGTGACGAGTAGGTCATAGTATTTATTGGATTTGTATGTTTATGAGGTATTTGACCCTCCAGCAAATATCACAACGCATATTATGCTGCGGTTGAGAAAGTTCCGTTTTCTATGCGTGGAGACCATATTTCCGGTCCCTGCATTCAAGAAAAGTTGATCTAGAGCTGTATAATCCATGTACTATTTGCGTCTTTGGAGGCACGCCGTTTAGATGTCTGGCCTGGTTATCCAGCATTTAAATGACTGTAGCAGGCACAGTACGCTCTTAATGCATTATAAGTACTCCTGACTCAGGAATAGAAACACTGCATCGCATCTCGAGCGGTGGCATTGGACACAGTTCGCGCGGTTGGTGTGTTTTACATAACAAGTTTACTTGTATATATAATTCACCTTGGTTGTATGTGGGAATAGATTTATCTTTCCTAGGTCCAGTTATGTCCAGTTTGTACTATGACATTCAAGATTAGCTCTAATCTGCTTGTCATAAATAACATTTAAGAACTACAATAGTTAGAATAGCATAAATTAGGTCAGGTTTGAAAATGATAGCATAGTTCAAACAGTACGGAAGCTATGACGCGCTATTACGGTCTGCTTCAGCGCAGATGTCAGTCTTTTAATAGTAATTAAGATAAACAGTTTTAATAGTAATCGCTTCATGACGCCTGCCCGTTGTAAAAACTGATCTTTGAAGACAGTGACAATTGGGTTATATGGTTTATATAGTATTGCTTTGAAGAAAGATACAGCAATTGAAAATAGCTATAAATAGGGCTGCTTAGATAATTAAGCTAAACATTCTCACTACTGCCGTGATCTGACTTGGGTGTTTTACACCCAAACTCCACGGCTGTAGGTGATTCGTATTTTGATTTTGCTTGGCGGCTTAGGGACTGGTGAGACATTACACATGTCTCAGCAAGAAAAGTCGCCACTCTGGATTCAGTCCCCTGAAGAAACGTCCAGAGTTTGAATTCACGGTTCGAGATTCTCTGTGCCTGTGCCTTATTATACACAGCTAAAACACACACACACACACATAAAACACTCACGCACACACATGCGTGGCTTCCTATTGAAAAATTGTGTATATAAACCGCGAGCAATATGGTAACGTTAGACATTCTATGCAACCTGATAAAGACTTGAATAGGTCGAAACCGGTCGTTGTTATTGGGTTGAGTCGTGTTATATCGCTGCTATTAGTATTAATCTGAATTTATTCTGATTTATGCTTATATTATTCACACATTATTCATACTGTGTATTAATATTTTATTTCTCCATTTTAGGTTTAATCTTTCTTGGCCGTAGTGTTCGACACAAAGCCTGGTTTTGTTTTAATCATAGTTTCTTTTTTTATATTTAGATTATCCTCTTTTGAATTTTTTAGAAATTATTTTTTTCATTTTTCCCTTTTATTTTTTGATTAATGTATGTATAGTTGTAT
>JAODUP010001230.1:0-57500 GCA_025642065.1 Paralvinella palmiformis
CTTTACGTGGTTGGTGTAAATCTATTGTGGTTGATGGAAATTCTGTGACGTCAGACCATTTCCGCCCCGTTTGGAGCAGTCTTTTTGTACATAACAATTGTAGATAAACATTCTTAAATTTAGACATGTAATTATTTAATCAGAGAAGGCATCGTATTTATTAGTATATCTCATACACAAAATAATTATTAATGTACCTTTCAGATACTAATATCGCTTCAACCTGTCGTCAAATGATGACAGTGTTCACAATGACATCTGTTTATACACACTAATAGCAATCTGGCCTCACTATGGATGGATGGATGGATGTGCGTGCGTGCGTGCGTGTGTTTATATGTGTGAGTTTTACATATGTATGTATCGGTGTGTATGTGTATGTATGTGTTTATATGTATGTGTAGGCGTTGTCTGTATGCGTTCGTATACAAATATTTCATCTACCAATTATATTATTAACACCACATATACCAAACACTAAAATATGCATATAACAGTCAATTAAAGACCATCCGCTATCGATCAACTATTATTAATGTATTGTAATGTGACTGATCTTAATCGTAAATGCTGATTTTTGACCGCGTTATATTATTGTAATACTTGCGTATGATCAGAAGGCAATATAATGCCTACCGATATTTGGTTGTTAGCACTTGGTGTATATAATAATTGTGCATTAATTTGGGACTTATATTAATCGCTTCAGAACTACATTACGACGTTGTATGCCATAGATTGCAGTATAGAAAAATTTTTCACGGAAATAGCATCAGCGTCGTTAGATATACCTCGATCACATAATGAAATGTACCCTTTTCATCTGGAGATAATGCTACTAATATTGTATTGAGGTACTGCCTTGTATATATTTAGAAATTTTAGACCCGTCTAAGGCCTAGTGGGGTAGAGAAGAAGAGAGAGAGAGAGAGAGAGAGAGAGAGAGAGAGAGAGAGAGAGAGAGAGAGAGAGACCCCTTGCCAATGATTATCCTGTGCGGGAGGAAAAAGGTTTTGAAACCCAGCCGTGGGACTATGGTCGAATGAGGTTTTCATCCAGCCAGGCACTCTGCTGAGTATATAATTTATTCTAAATTCTAACTTATTAATAAATAAATTACATATGTTGATATATCTCCCTCATTTGAAATGGCCAATAACATTTCAACCATCGTAATTACTAGTATTTAATAGTATTATTCCGTACATTCTACATCGTGCCACAAATATATCCTAAAACAAATCCAGATTACCAAGAAATAATGACATGCCATCTCACCTAAAACCTTTCATTTCGATGTATGCCAATAAATGTAATACATTTGTTACACCATGCCAACAGTCAGCTCTCTTAACAGTTACAACAACCCTAC
Source organism: Paralvinella palmiformis (assembly GCA_025642065.1). Taxonomy (NCBI): domain Eukaryota; kingdom Metazoa; phylum Annelida; class Polychaeta; order Terebellida; family Alvinellidae; genus Paralvinella; species Paralvinella palmiformis. The sequence continues at coordinate 1,373 of JAODUP010001230.1, forward strand.
ATTATTAACTGCGGTTGAGTCTGTTCCCAAAACATGTACATCCTAAGACAATTATATTTTGCTCGAATATGTCGACATTGGCACTTGAGAAAATGCGTTTGTTTTAAATTTAAAGCTGAAACCTGATTACGTGTCATATGAGATGACTCTACAAATGCCACAATCTTAAATCCTTTGGTTGTCACGAAGCACCTCCAATTTGTCGGGTTAAAATACCTTTCAATTTCTCTGAAGATAATCCAGTAATCGAAATGTCACGGATTGTACAGATTACGACTGTGACATCTCAAAAGGCCAACTTTATGCTTTTGTGAATAAAGTAATTTTTCATGAACCGAATAAGTGCTTCACGAAACCTACAAGAAGCTGTCTAAATGAACAATCAATAGTGTTAATAGAACGCCACAGTCTGACACGTATACCACACCAGCTGTCATCTTAGAAGGTAATAGATAGATATCAATTGTGGATCTAGGAAGATCTTAAATAACAAACAATGTGGGCTGGTGTTAGCTGAGAGTGACACAAATAATGTCATTGCTCTCCATTAAAGGGTCCACAGTATAACAGCCTCAAAGAAAGACTGGAATACTGGAGTGGTGAATTAATTGACTGAGAGAATGAACGATTGATGTGTGGTCATTTGGGTGAATAGTTCAGTAAAGGGGTCGTTGGGGTAATCGAAATTTAATAAGTAAATAATTAAGTGGGTGTTAGGGTAGATGGATGAATCAGTGGTGAACTGGTGGCTTGTTGAGAATCGGGATGCCTCAGTGAGTGAGTAAATGACTGAGTGGATAGCTGGGCAGGTGGATTAGGTCATAAATAAGTTATTGGGTGATCGTTTTGGATACTTGTATCTTCAAAATATCAATGAGGTATTCCTTCTCAGCAATAGAACACACTCATACACACACACACACAAAACACACACACACACACACACACACACACACACACACACATATATATATGGTACAGCATTTGCCATGCTGGCCCACATCACTCTCATGTGTCCTATTCGTGCAATAGGACTAAATAAAGCAGTGTACAGCTGGTTTAGGTTTACTTAGTAGGCCGCACAAAAACAGTTAAGGGATGCGAAGTAACATGTCCTCTGATAATCACTCAAACCAGTGTTCAATAGGACTCGTTCGTATATCCATTAATATTTAATATTTTCGTTTCACCATTTCGTCGATCGCCATCAAGTTATATATTTGAAGATGACTCTGACTTGTTCGCTGAGTGTCCGCCATCGACTCACGCAGACACGTAACGAAAAATGTAAGAATCCATGAGTTATATTAGGCAATGGCTGGATTACAGTGATCTTCTCCAGAACCATCCACTGGACCCCTCCTTTGTCTACCATATATGTGTATAGGTCATCCATATTACAGCATCAGACTGATCGTGATCCAGACCTCTTACTTGTAAGCCGACTTGACACGTCGGAGTAAATATTAAACTTTTGTCATGCTCCATTCTCAAACTTTCTCCAGCATTGCATTACTGACGGTCTCTTGCACAGTCTTGATGTGGCCAGAGTTGTGCAGTGTATCAGGTGTGGTGAATGCACGCCGAAGTATCGCATTGAACACAAATTAACGACATTGTTTTGTACTCTACCCGATTTGACGTAGTACTATCTACAGACCGCGTATTGTTCCTGGTTCCCCGTTAAAGCTTTGAATGATATGTGTGTGTGTGTGTTCGTATGTGTGTGTGTGCGTGTGTATGTATGTATATATATATATATATATATATATATATATATATATGTGTATGTGTGTCAATGTGTGTGTATGTGCGTGTGTATGTATGTGTGTATGTATGTGTGTGTGTATGTGTGTGGATGTGTGTGTACGTATGTGTGTGTGCGTGCGCGTATGTGTGTGTGTACGCTTGTGCGTGTGTGTATGGGTATGTGTGTGCGTTTGTGTGTATGTATGTGTATGTGTGTGGTATGTGTGTTTTAGCTGTGTATTATAAGGCACAGGCACAGAGAATCTCGAACCGTGAATTCAAACTCTGGACGTATCTTCAGGGGACTGAATCCAGAGTGGTGAGACATGTATAATGTCTTACCAGTCCCTAAGCCGCCAAGCAAAAACAAAAAGAGAATCACCTACAGCCGTGGAGTTTGGAAGTAGAACACCCAAGTCAGATCACGGCAGTAGTGAGAATGTTTAGCTTAATTATCTAAGCAGCCCTATTTATAGCTATTTTTCAATTGCTGTATCTTTCTTCAAAGCAATACTATATAAACCATATAACCCAATTGTCACTGTCTTCAAAGATCAGTTTTTACAACGGGCAGGCGTCACAAAGCGACTACTATTAAAACTGTTTATCTTAATTGCTATTAAAAGACTGACATCTGCGCTGAAGCAGACCGTATTAGCGCGTCATAGCTTCCGTACTGTTTGAGCTATACTATAATTTTCAAACCTGGCCTAACGTCTGCTATTGTGTGTGTGTGTGTTATATATATATATATATATATATATATATATATATTTGTGTTTTAGCTGTGTATAATAAGGCACGGGCCCGAAATCTCGAACCGGAATTCAAACTCTGGACGTTTCTTCGGGGGACTGAACCCAGAGGGGCTTTTTTCCCTTTGCTGAGACATTTTAAATGTCCACCAGTCCCGCAGCCAAGCAAAAAAAAAAAGCGAATCCCCAAACCCTTTGGAGTTTGGGAGAAAGAACACCCAAGTCAGATCACGGCAGTAGTGAAATGTTTAGATTAATTATCAAAAAGCAGCCCTTTTATAGTTATTTTTTAATTGCTGTATCTTTCTTCAAAGCAATACTATAAAAACCCCTTAAAACCCCAATTGTCACTGTCTTCAAAAGACCAGTTTTTACAACGGGCAGGCGCCATAAAAGGGACTACTATTAAAACTGTTTATTTTTAATTACTTTTAAAAAGATTGACATCTGCGTTGAAAAGCCCGTAATAAACCCCCGTACTGTTTAAACCCTATGCTATCATTTTCAAACCTAACCTAATTTTGCTTTTCCCAACTATTGTATTTCTTAAATGTTATTTATGGCCAAACAAATTAGAGCTAAACTTGAATGTCATAGTACAAACTGGACATAACTGGACCTAGGAAAGATAAATTTATTCCCCAAAAATACAACCAAGGGAAATTTTATATACAAGTAAACTTGTTATTAAAACACACCAACCGCGCGAACTGTGTCCAATGCCACCGCTCGAGATCGATGCAGTGTTTTTTATTCCTGAGTCAGGAGTACTTATAATGCTTTAAGGGCGTACTGTGCCTGCTACAGTCATTTAAATGCTGGATAACCAGGCCAGACACCTAAAGGGGGTGCCTCCAAAGACGCAAAAAGGGGGCATGGATTTACAAACTCTAGATCAACTTTTCTTAATGCAGGGGCCTGGGAAAAATGGTCTCCACGCTAGAAAACGGAACTTTCTCAACCCCAGCATAATATGCCTTTTGAATTTTCCCATAAATACCTCATAAACATACAAATCCAATAAATACTATGACCCACTGGGCACTATTATAACAATTTACATCGGCGCTTTAGCAGACCGTTTGGCGGAATTGCCGTTCTATATAATAAATTTCAAATCAGCCCTAATGTCTGCTATACAAACTATAATTATAATATAGGGTTTTATTAATGACAAGGAACAAAGTTAGCCTTGAACTAGTCGACTACAAACTGGACCTAGGAAAGAAAATTTTTTCCACAAACAACTAAGGTGAATTATATATACAACTAAACTTTATATAAAACACACCAACCACACGAGCTTTTCCAATGCCACCGCTCGAGATGCGTGCAGTGTTTCTATTCCGAGTCAGGAGTACATGCTTTAAGAGCGTACTGTGTCTGCACAGTCATTTAAATGCTGGAAACCAGGCAAACACTTAAACGGCGTGCCTCCAAAGACGAAATGTGCACGGAATATACAGCTCTAGATCAACTTTTCTTAGAACGCATGGACCTGGAAAAAAAGTCTCCACCAAGAAAAAGGAACATCTTAACCGCAGCATAATATGCCTTGTGATATTTGCTGGAGGGTAAAATACCTCATAACTACAAATCCAATAAATTTATGACCTCTCGTACTAACCCTTTATATCAAATATTACAAAATTGGTAAAAAGCACGAACCTAATCTCTGGCACGGGGTGTTTTAGCTTTTAAATAAACGGAAAAAGAGAATCTGAACCGTAATTTAAACTCTGGACTTCTTCAGGGGGCTGAATCCAAATGGTGACTTTTTTTTCTGGGCATGTATAATGTCTTACCCGTCCCTAAGCCGCCAAGCAAAACAAAAACGTCACCCCAGCCGTGGAGTTTGGGTAAACACCCCAATCAGATCACGGCGTAGTGAGAATGTTTAGCTTAATTATCTAAGCAGCCCTATTTATAGCTATTTTTTAATTGCTGTATCTTTCTTAAAGCAATACTATATAAACCATATAACCCAATTTTCACTGTCTTCAAAAATCAGTTTTTACAAGGGAGGGGTCAAAAGCGACTACTATTAAAACTGTTTATCTTAAATTCTTTAAAAGACTAATCTGCGCTGAAGCAGACCGTATTACCCTCATAGCTTCCCTACTGTTTGAATATATAATTTTCAAACCTTAATTGCTATTGTGTGTGTGTGTGTTTTTTATATATATATATATATATATATATATATATATATATTTTTTTTTTTTGTGTGTGTGTGTGTGTGTGTGTGTGTGTGTGTGTGTGTGTGTGTGTGTGTGTGTGTTTCAAATATATTTTACGATTTAAATTACATATCATATAAATTATTTATCTCATTTTTTGTTAATAAAATTTATTTTTAAAAAGATTTATATTTTGTTAACCCCCATTAATTTATTTACTGGTTAATTTTGCAATTTTAGAACATAATGTATTAAAAAAGCATTATTATTATTATTATTATTAATATATTGTAATATATTGTATGGCATTACAGCATATTATATTATTTTATATCTTATTGTGTGTTATCAGATACTGTAATCATAACACTATGCATAAAACTGACATAATTCGTCGATATGTTCAAGGCATTAACCAGCCAGTTTGATACTTGGTGAGTTAGACTTACAGTAATGATTACTGATTATGTTTTGTATTGATTTGATATTTCGTTTGCTTTCTATTTTAAGGCAGTATTACATTTATAATATTACTAAATTTAGCCAGATATCTGTAAGTGTATTTTTTATAGCTTTCACGTGATATATACGTCAACCTTCAATGACAATGTCACTAATTAAATTGTTGTTTACACTCACAAAACTAAACTAACAAAATGACCATCTCTCTCTTTCTTAATGATAAACCTTGTGGGTACAATTTGTATGTCAATGGGTCAATACGTTAGTTAGAGTGACATATTTCGGTAGAAGTATGTCTTAATTTATAATTGATTTCTGATAATGTCATACATATTCACATTTCTAATTTGTTAATCAGGTAGTTGCGTGGCTTGTCTATAAACCACCTGTAACCATAGCCAGCTATATATTCTTTGTCCGAAGTGGATGTTTCAAGCATGCCGCTTACGGAGTAACAATGAGGATATACGGTTCTTCCAGTAAGTACATACCAAGATGATGATGATGATTGATGTCATACGGCCACTTTTATGTCAGTAGGTATGTTCCACAGCCATGGCAAGGGAACAGAATTCCTATTAATGATGCAAAAATGTTAATATTTTAAGCCCCTGGGATCTATGGCTGAGCAGCTGAAATTCAGCAGACATCAGATGAAGGTGTGCATGGCCTTTCTTTGGCGGATTTATGCTCAACAGGGTGAGTCCTTGAATGATGTTCAATGTAAAATGGCCAGGAGTCAAAGGAAGTTCTTGTCGGCAAGAAAGTACCACCAATTGAAGATACCTTATATCTACATTTGTTGCGTGCATTTTACCAACTCATGATCTGGAAACAAGTATTTCTAACAGTTAACAGATGCAGTCAGTCATAGCTATTATATGGATGTGAATAACAAATTACGTCCCAAGTTGATGAACCAAAGGTGTGTCTCCCCGGGAGTTGTTGAACAAATTCATGTGTGCATGTACTGATAACATATGTAGTGCAAAATGTACATGCTTACATGTAAATATATGTAACTCTAACATTCGGTGATTAGGTCTATTCCGAACCATATTGCACAAACCCACTCACCATATCAGCTTTGGCTATACATAGTGGCACTGATTAAAGTGTCAACGATGAATCACAGATAATGACTTGACTGCACGTGGGACTTTAATAATATGCTGTTTATGTTTATTATTTTTCAGGAATGTTTATTGCAAAACATCTTGTTTAAATGTGGGTAATATAATTTAACTGGTTGTTATACAAATATAAACCAATGTAATATAACTAAATGTATCTTTTTAAACTATGATCTTATTTACATATTAAATCACATTAAAATGATAAATCACAAAATGTCTATATTGAGTTTCAATTATCTTATTATTTTAGTTTTGCATATTATACCAGTCTCGGAAATAATAAGATATATAATAGCTTAATATTTCATGCTTAGCTCAAATGGCAATTGATTAAATTAGCAAATTCCCTGATGTTATGTTTTAAGAATGTTTGCGCTACTTGTATGCAACGTTTTGATATTATGATATGGTTGACGTAGGGTTAATTATCTCAAAATTTAATAATATTTCAAGTCGTTATCGGGTAGTTTCGAATTCCTGAGAATAAGACATTTCATGTGATAGAGTGCACTGCTTGCAAACATTTGGGTATGTGTTGCTGAAAAACGGGGCAAATATTCTATGGTTTTCTGCAGCAATAAAAGGCATTAATGGGTACCTTCCAATCATTGAAGAATGTATTCGGTTTACATTTAAGGGGTAGCTGCATTGGGTGTTGACCGTGATGGTTCATGAATGGATACAATGATAAAACATTTGTTTGCTTTAACACAACTTGTCCCTGTTAACTTAGTTTTAAATTTCCATGTAGAAAGATCATAAATGGATGTGTCGTGGTATATATTACGACCATGCTACATTATGAAATTTAACCTTTTATTACTAAAGCGATTTCGTTTCTTTGGTAATCTGGAAGTTTGCTTTTCTAAAGCAATTACCTAGCAAATAACCAACACAAGTAACCATTTTGATTGCTCTCAACAGGCGGACATAAATTCCACCAACGTTCATTTTATTATGACAATGTCTGGCTGCCAGCTCAAAATGTAGGAAGATAATATGCTAGAGATGATGCCTCGTTGCCTTTCAAAAAGTTAAATAATTATCTTTGCTGTTCTCCTTTAACAGCTTCACGGCATAAATGCCTCTAGAATGCTCCGGGAGTTGAGGAATGTTAAGTAGGTGTTGATTCACATGGTGAATGTTTAAGGACATGGTGTGAGTAATGTGGGGATCTGCTTATCCTTCTAGAAATGAAACATACATAATAGAGCCACGATTTATATATTATCTTATAACGTCCTAACTAATTAGCTCATGTTACGAGATATATCTTAATCCTGTTGAGTACTTAGTGTTCATAGAATTTAGAAAAACAAATATGTTCGAGAGACAGTTTGGAATACAGTTATTTTTTTCACCAATATCATTATTTGTATTTTTGTTTGGAATAGAAACGATGGCTGACTTCAGGAATGACACGTGATGTATAAATACAGATGATACACCAAGCTAATCAACTCTATATCAAAGAAAACTCGATGCAGAAATACAACTTCTCCGTGATACATGCAACTCTAAGCTGTTTTGGGATTATATTAAGAAACTGAAAGTACCAAAGGGTGTAACTGTTGGCAAAGTAGGGGTTCTGAAGAATGAAACAAAAAGCGTGGATTGGACAGTGGTTAAAAAAAACGGCGAGAAGATTTTGAGTCTTTGTTTAGTGAAAACTTTGGGGATGAAACCTTTCATTATGACGTTCTTGCAATTTGCAAAACTGTTATAGCACATTTGAACACCAATGTTCCAAATTAATCTGAATTAGACCTGGGTACTCATATATGGACAGATACTCTGAATTCTCCACTAGACATAGAAGAATATCGTAGGGTCTTATGTCGTGTAAAAGTAGGGAAGTCGGTATGTGTTGATAATGTACCCAATGAGGTCCAGAATTGTTGCATGTGGTTAATTTTCCACATGTTATGAGCAAAACGTCATTCGAAAGTCATAGAATAAGTCTAGTATATATCCAATTTAAAAACAAAGCGCAAGGATAATAGGTAGTCTTTGAACTACAGAGTGATTAGTTTGATGTCGACAGTTGCCTAGCTATTCAGCGATATCATTAACAACAGAATTATGTATTATATGGAGTCGGTGCTGCTATTCGGCGGTGGAAAAAATGTCTTTCGACACACATGTGTTCATGTTTTGATCTGTGGGTGCTCACTACGGTCATTCGAAGCCGAAAGGGAGACAACTTTGTATATTACATTGACTTCACACGGATGTTCGACTCAATTAGCCAATCGTTGCTGTGGCACAAGCTGCACAGATATACTATATCTGAAAATATCTTATATAATATATATATATAGTTCACTTATGGTACACCAAAAGACAACTCCAAGTGAACAGAGATAAGACCAAAGTGATGCATTTCTGAAAGTGATCGACAACAAGAACAGATTTTTACGATCAGGAAATCGTCCACTCTGACCAATAAGGGCATCTCAGTCTCCAGTGAAATGACTACCTGGACTACACACATACTGCTAATGATCTCTCAGACGCCAATGGTTGGGTCATAGCTGCTGTAACACCTCGCTAGTACTCTCTCAATGTATTAAATTATGATGCAACAACAAGAATAATACTGTTCAACACAGAGTCACTCGGACTGTCTTTGCTGTAGGTAAATACACTGCCATACCATCTGTGTGTGGTGAAATATACTTGGAAACGCCACAGATGAGACATGATCTTAGTATGATTGGTTTATTTATGCGACTGGTTAATATGCTGAATCATAGAATAACGCGCAAGGTGCTTAATTTGGCCTATTATCGTGCGAGAGCGGGCACTAGGCATCACGAGGTGCATTCAATGTTACAGGAATATGCCCTGTAGACTTATTACGAAATACTAAATTCCCAACGTAGAAACATTATTCCCGAAGCTAATTAATTTATGATGTTTATAATACATTAGAATACATTGCCCAAACCAGACACTGAAAGTTGAAACCGTACAGTACCGTAATATTCCTAGGAATCAAAGCATATATACTCACTGCGATCTGGGAGTGCCATAAGATGAGATTCATTTTGTGACCGAGTGCAATCTCTACGAGAACAATAGAACCGTTTTAGTGTATGTGTGCTTGTGAACATATTTGTGTGTGCGCATGGTATTAATGGACTAAAGTTTTTTTAAATTTATGTGATAGAGTGGTTGTATTTCTGTGTACATACATACATTCAAACACGCACACAAACACACCCACACACACGAACACACACATATAATATATATATATATATATATATATATATATATATATATATATATATATATATATATATATTATATATAACATGAAAAACAATCAATCAAAACCCAACAGAAGAGAACAAAAGAATACATGAAAATCTATTAGAATAATAATTAATTAGCTCCTTTGAGAGTAATGATGGATAAGGTAAAAGTATTCAGAAGAAGATCCGACTGACAATGATTCTAGAGCACATCAAATTGTTCCGGATCTGTGAGTTTTTTAACTTGTTTCTTTGGCTTCGTCGTATTGTTCACGTAATCCCTCGTTCCTGTGAAACGTTTCTATATTCAGCATTATCTGTTTGTTGATAATGTTGTCATCCGGTCCCAATTGTATTTCTCTAATCCTCTCGCTTACGAATTATAGTCTCACCGGATGAGTCATAGTAAACTTAGGGAGTAAACCTATTTACTTAGGGAGAAGTTGCTACTATTTCCTCTTCCTCATTTAGTGTCAGTTTGTCCTGATGGCTACCTGTTATTAGTAGCCACTGTTAGCTAACAGTCTGTATTCAACTTTTCCAGCCATTAACTTCCTCTCTGATATATCGAACTATTCACTGACTGACTGACTGACTGACTGACTGATTGATTGTCTGACTGATTGACTGACTGACTGACTGACTGACTCACTGACTCCTCACTCACTCACTCACTCATTCACCCACTCTCTCACTCAATGAGATTCATCCTATCTCATTGATACAGCCTTACGACCAGTTAGTCACCCACTTATTCACTCTACCTTGCAATAACCCGCTTCCGATCTCTGCAACTACCCTCTACCCAATTCTTACAAATAACCATCTAACAAATTATTAACTCTCCCGATCATTTATTTGTAGCCTGATATCCTTCCAATATACCCATATACCGTTAATATATTACCCATGAATTGCGTTTCTCTCCACATATCCCAGAAGCGAATAGAAACATTTACAGCGAGGACCAATTAAGGAAGAATAGCAACATTATTTATTGCTACCCAAGAAAGATCCCGAAACGCCACTTCTTCTATACAATCTTCATTAATTTATAGTTGGTAGCTGGATATTGCCCCGTGAGATAGCATCTGGTGGGATATATGTGTCCCACTGTAGATATATATCACAGTTATTGGTCATTTATTTAGACCGATTTGTACAGCTTTCGTGAAGCAAACGTCATTTCGTGAAAAACAACTTTGTTAACAAAACCATAAAGATGACGATTAACATGTTACGGTCGCAATATGTTCCGTCCGCGATACCTCTATTATTTGACGTCCACGGGGACATTGTAAAGTAAGCTAAGAGGGAATTACTTTCTTGCAAAATGTAATCGTCTTAGGGTTCACTTATTTTGAGAATAAAATCAGGATTACATCAACGTCAATAACGTGGGATCGTTATAACTATCAGCATAGTTGAGAGTGGATAGGGTGTGACAACATAATACGTGCAATGGTTGGGGGGGGGGGATAAATCACAAAGAAAATATGTGCTTGGTAGCATAGCTGATATTTGTTTCTTGCTAAATGTTAAATGTTTGGGTACCGAAGTCAATGTTATTGGGTACTAATGAGCAGCAGCGAATACTATCGTTGTCTATAGTAACCAAAGGCGTTGTATGGTTACAAACCGGTAAACATAAATCCAATGTTAATGGCGAATTATTATGTATACAAAGTTCAATAAATCAGAAGGTGGTAAGTATTACATTCCGTTTTTACAGTATTACAGTACTTAAAACAAAATCGATCAGTATTTAGCATATACGATTAAGATCAGTTAGTGATTACATAGTTTTGAAAATAAACAATTAAAATTTTCGAAATATCCATATTTTGTTTTGTAATCTGTGACACCCCCACAAGTACACCCATCCAACCAATCACACAACCAGAGGTTGGAGTAATAGTCTAACCCTTTTGATCACATATACATATATATAATATATATATATATATATATATATATATATATATATATATATATATATATATATATATAAGAAGAGAGAGAGAGAGAGAGAGTAATAGATAGAAAAAAAAAAAGATAGATAGATAGATAGAGGGGGAGCCATAGAGCACATAAGTATTGACCAAGATTGAAGATTAAAAACAATTCAGTAAGAGATTAATCTCGTGATAAGTGGTGATCGTTCGTCTAAGCTGTAATGCTTGCATTCCTGTATTTATAAGAGTTATACAAACTTTATCATAGAACGTCTCAGAAGGACCTGTAGATGGAGTGTTATGTTAATTACTCTAGCATGTATTGTCTGTTGTAGTCCATTGTAATTTATGCATTTGAATTTTACAAAGTAATTGAGTACAACCAATTGAAACAATATAGTTTTTCTTAACATTACCTTAATATACTGAGGTAGCATTAGGACACAGAAAACAAATCATCAGATAGATAGATAGATAAATACATAGATATATATGTAGATCTATAGATAGAATGATAGATAATGTTATAGTATATATATATATATATATATATATATATATATATATATATATATATCTTTATGCTAATATAAAGGGTGAGAAAGGAATTACAATGTGATCATGTGAAATATGCCCATCACTGGCTAAATGTATAGGCTGAATTTAGCATTACTAAAGTGGAATTCCTTTGTTCTGAGAACTATACAATTATCCTTTCTATTACAGTAATCTCCAGTAGACGAAGACAACTCTATCTCTTGGGAAATATACCAAATTTAATGCTTAGATATATAACAAATGACGACATTTAAATGAATCAAGAAATAAGAACCCCAACGACTGGCCCTTTTCTGTGACGGGCTACTGTTATTGTAATTATAAATCACATCCCGACGATGATGTACCGGATCATCTAATTAGCTACCCCTCTAAAGTAATAAAGTAGCAATAATGTCTTATCAGGCTGTCGATAGGCCTTATTATTCGGCAAAACGGAACAAAATGGAACGTCACCGCTAATCAAAGAATTCGCCATATTCCATATTTTCTCTCTCCCCATCCAATCAAATTTCTCGTTATGACGACTTTTCGGAAGTAATAGAGAATGTATGGACCAATCAGAGTGCGCCGTTCATTCCATTCTTGGGGCGCTTGCAGTCAATTACAATATTCCTTACGAAAGAACGTCGGCCACAATTAATAGCCTCTGTTTTTATTCCCCATTGATTTCACATCCTCGAGAACATTTCATCTTTCTCTCTTCTTTAAAACAAATAAGGTACGTAGGCTAACAGTAGTTAGTAAGTTTTATAGATATTAAAATTCTCAAATGCAATACAGTTATTTAAAACGACATATTTCGAATTTATCTTCATAATAATCGTTTTACTTTCACGTTCTGAGTTTAGCTATACTTCAACATATCTAACATTACTTCTATTTTAATTTCACCTGGTTTAATAATAATAATTATTATTATTTTAAACTTCTATAACGCTAAAATTCTCGAAAAAGCTCAGTGGCTACCAAGTAAAGTGGTCGGGTCGAGTGGACATAATCGATGTTATATCCAGACAAATGGGAGTATTTATATTCAAACGATTTCCAATGAACATCATAATAACCAGGCAAGGTACTAAAAGTACGTTATATCAGATACTGATAACATTTAGGAAAAATAAAGGCTTATAGGGATTGTTTATTTTAGTGTAATACTCGGTGTCTATTTATATAACACCCGGTCATCAATACAAGTCACGTCTTCTCTACCGGCGAGGTTTTTACATGGCTAATATAATTTCACGTATAATTGACATATACGTATCAGCTAGTAACATGCAATGGCATATCAATACATAAATAAGCAAGGATGTCGTATACAGTTGAAATTAAGAGATATATAAACACACGGGAATATAGGTAGACATACACACAACACACACACACACGCGCACACACACACACCACACACGCACAAACACAGACACACACAGAAAGCCACACACACACACATACACGGTGGTCTTTTATACATTAACGGGTTTATTTCTTCATTTATTCTGCATCTAAACCATAATAATTCTTGTCTATAATGAATATACACGTGAATTTAAAAAATAATGAAAGCCTACTGCGTTAAAGATCAAGAAACAGAAAATAGTAAAGATGACCAGAACTGAAGGTGTCTGAGGCACAGAAATGTAAAGGACGTACCGGATATGACTCCATGATCTTTGATTGGAGACGAAATGTACAGGTAAATGATTTTCTAGGACATAATGTTCGAAATATGATATAAAAAACTGATAGTTGATTATGTACATCAGTAAAGAAATCCTTATAATATTCAGACATAAATACCGGTAATAAATGTAGGAGCAAGTAAAATAATGGACGAATGTGTTAAAATAGATCATATGATTTCTAATTATGCAAAGTTCAGGAAAAACCAGACATTCGCATGAAAGCAAGAAACGGTTTGTTAAATGCACATATTATGTTATTTTCGTTGATAGAACATTATTTTTATGATTTGAATCAAATATCCGAATACAATCAATCCAATTATATTTCTGTCACTTTTGGTCCAATTGATAAAACCAGTATAAACATAAAATGCAAATGTTGTTTTACGGCTTTGTGCACAAGGTAGGATAAATGAGCCGATCGGTTTCCAAATGTAATGAGGCGAAGTGTAGGAAGAAACACCCTTCTCTCATAGCCCGACCTGGATTTGAACCCACATGCTACATATAAACATAGAATTAATACAATTTAAGAAAGATGGTTTTTATGTTGTGTCCTAAATTATGCAAATACTCATGCGGGCACATTCGCAAGTATGAGCCTACACACATCTACACACTCTACACCCCCCTACACACACATACACACTCACATAGTGTGTAAAGGGGTGAATGTCATTTCTTTATGGGATAAAATCCACTGTTATGCAAAAGCGAAATTTCAAAAACAAAGAACATATCATCCGAAAACACGCGTGTGCGTGTATGTTTGTATGTGTGGGTCATCATCATTATTAACGACATGCATATCATGATAAATATTTTTTCGTAGTAAAGTGTATTCTAATAAAACGATAATACTACCATCTTGATTACTCAATATTAATTTCTTCACAACCTTTCTATCCTGAAGCAAATTGGTCAGAGACATGATGATGAAGGGAAATTTTAGAAAGTTTGTTTCATTGCTATGTCATTACGGTATTTCGATTCTGATATCAGGTAACAGATAACACACACAAACTCACCATTATACTAATACAGAATGCCATTCACGAAAATGGAAAACGTCGGTTTGAAAATGAACCGTCAGAAGATTAATATACAAAATATATACAGATTTTATATAACCTGTAGGAAGATTATGTCAAGGCGCTGAATGAGGTACATGATATACATGTAGCAGATTTACATATTTATATAAATACATTTTGTATGCATAGGCTGCTAATTACATGGCGTATTCAGATATGACAAGCTGAAATTAAATGATTAGTCTGTATCTTCTACTTGAAGGTAACAGGTGTGTTAAACTTTCTAATGTTCAGTGGAAGATTGTTCCACAGGATCGTTGCATCATTTTTACTAAATAACTTATTACCATATATAAAGCCATATGTGTTTTTGGTGCACTCATGTCATCAGTGTATTTCGTAGACTATATTGGAGAAAACTGTCGTAAACTGTGCCACATGGACAGTTATATCACTCACCTGAATCTGGATTTCCTATTTTATCCCTACCCGGTGTTTTGTTCTCAGGTTAATGAGCTCTGTTTTGTCTTGTTGTACATAGGCATATTTACATTCATCCATACACTGATATCACCTCCCAGTTTAAGTACTAGACCACATTATGTCCGCTACATAGATCATCAATTTGTTTTGAGTGCAAACAGTATTTCTTCAAATTACACATCAGCACTCATCATAATAGTCTCATTCGTGAGAAATATAACAATGTACCATGTTGTTGCAAGCTTGTTCATGAAGTAATCACTGAACATTTGGCCACTTCCTCATCAGATGAACAATTTGGAAGAATGATTTCTCCTTTCTTTTCCATGATATTTTGTTGTGATCTTGAGCTTACTTTCTGACTATGTCCAACCTCTCTTCATTTGTCTGAAGAATAGGTTCTCTTTGATGTGGTAAGTAACTCTCCAAAATTCAGAAAACTCTTCATTGAATAGCTACTGATAACCAGTCATCTTGGATATTCGCCACCGTTTTCCAGCCTTACGAATTTTATTTGTGCATCGGATAGCACTTGACGTCCAGGTCATTATTTCTGCTCAGTAAGACCACGTGTATGCCAACCAAAACATTGATGACAGAATTGTAGGATTTTGCAAAATAATCTACAGCACCAGTCCTTTCTTGTATAGCTTTAGATGACTGTATTTCCTTGATGAAATCTGATAAAACAACTGGATAGTCTCCTTTAAGCTATGTATACTGTTGGTTAGCATAGGCCAGTGTGGGATATGGGATACTCCTCGCACGTTCCCCATAAGGCCACGAGTGCAACGTTGCACTGTTTATTATCATTATATTTATGTTATACAAAGCCACTAATTCTCAATGGTAGTGATGGTAGACACGACAATTGTGTTAGTAAGCCATTTTTACAGTGTGTTAGAAACCTAATGCATTTAATTAGTTCAAGAAGAAAATATGGTATCTTATGATCATATGGGTCAGAATTAACCAATTTTTATTATCGTCTCTTTTTACAACACACAGGGCATTGTCCTAATTTCCCTTTTACGAGCCTGGCTCGCAAGTCTAGTGCTCTGAATGTGCAGAAACCAACATGGTTCAATAAATAGTTTCACTGCTTGGAGTGTCGACCTGCTGCATTCTTACACCATACTTCAGTGCACATATAACCTGTTCGCTGCGATCATCTTGTCAATCCCGGAGAAAGTAATCATTATGACCTTCATTACTTACCCAAATTCCACATACGCTTATATATTAGAATTGCTATATCAGTTTAGAAATTCCAACTTTGAAAAGGTACGGAATCAAGTAGATTTATTACTTTTATTATGAGAATTGCCTTCATGATATTAACCAAGCACTTGTTATTCAATAACAATTTGTAGCTCCGCAGTAGCAAGCCAATGGTATTTTTAGCTAGATGTGCAACAATTACTTGTGCTATAAAATAAATTAATCTATTGTTTCGTGTGTTTCCTCCTTAGACAAAATCCATTCCTTACCGATAAGTGCCGAGGCTATGTATCATCATTTCCAGCAATCATTATAAAATAGATAAAATGGGAAACGATAATACTGTAACTCGGATCATCAGGGACACATATTACAAACTTCCAGCTGTAAGTATAGGTATTATTATCTTGTTATTGTAAGCTTCTCCTTAATCTCACTGGCAGAGTGGTTTACCACAGGCTTCCAATCTGAGACATCGACTGGGCTATTTGTGAATGGTATTTCGTCTTCTACTTAGCGTAATTATATTTCCACAATAAATACCATATAAAGCAAGATCAAATTCTTCTTTCTGACCATCGAAATTAAAGACAACTTTCAATTACACTGAATTTGCCATCAACCAGGAGAATGTTTTAGCTGCTTCATGAAAAGGTGACCTTGTAAACAGGACATTATCGTAAACATAGCCATTACTTAGAAATGGTCGCAATATTTCCGAAGGGTGGTTATTGTATTCAGTATTGGCAATCCTGGATTACAAAATGAACGAAGAAAGTAATACAGTTTAACCTCCAAGCGTATTAATGACATTCCAGAAGTGATATCATCTGAGATATTGCTCATTCGTATTGTTGTATTGGTACCAGAGAAGAGTCGAACGAAGTAATACCAGTGATAACCCAGGATTAGAACACCGAAAACCGAGATCACGCGTAGAGTTTAGTATAAGAACATAAGCATAATTCATACCATTATCACTGGAAATGGAAGCCTACAATTTGGGAAATGATTTTATAAAATAAACAGTTGGTTATTCAAGACCTCTATAAAATACACAAAACATTAAAACAAACTATTAATGTTATAGATGAGGTATAAACGAATAAATCATATTTAGGGGATTAAACGATCTCTTTCTGAATAATTTTCATGTTTCCCAATCATTACGCTTTCTCAAACAAAAGCTTGATATCACCTTCTCAGAAGCATAATTTGAAGGTATTACCATCGGTTTTAAATAATTGATTTAAGATGGAATCGTGGGCCATGGAAGATGATCGATTTTTAAACTAAATCGATGTTTCCAATGAAAAATGAGTCATACTCCTAAATAAACCATTACTACCATTTCAAAAATAAAATGAATCAGTTCCTTTCAAAATTGACATCATGGTTGTTTTGTTCAGTTGTGTGACTTCTAGGTTTATCATATTTGGGTAAGTAAATAGAATTATAGACCCATAAGCCAAAACTGTTATTTAAGGAAGTTGTGTTTGTGTGTTTATGTATGTGTGTGTGTGTGTGTGTGTGTGTGTGTGTGTGTTAATCAGTGTGTGTGTGTATTTGTGTGGATGTTTATGCATGTAAGTGTGCATATGTGTGTGTTCCTGTTTATAATCTAAAATTTAAGTCTTGCCTTCAATTCGTCGAATAAATTAAATATTGTTTTCTGCATTCTCATAATATATCACAACTCTGATAATAATATTACAGCAAAAAGTACAACTTTAATTTCCAGACTATATATGTCTAAAGATCTCAAATATAGCATTATTTATCAAGCCAATTCACTTATGACTGAAAGAACTTTCACCATCCCATATATAAATATTTCGGCTTGAACCACTTCCGTCTTAAGTAACGTCATGGAAGTTAAAAGTGTGAATTAAGAGAATAACAGAATGGTTCGCAGCATAAGTGATTCTGATCAGGTTATGGGGATCAACATTATTTTACAGATATATACATGACACAATTAATTAATGCATAAATAAGTACATGATTAGCTTTATTAATCAGGATTATCCGCACAGTTTTGGCAACGTATATAATCTAAATACTTAGTATCTTATTTGATCTAAGGACACACATATGAATATTTTGTAATTTATCTTAGTTTATTTGTGAAATTGTATGTCTCTCTCTTCTCCTATTTGTCTCGTGTTATCCTTTTGTCAAATCATTATTTTATTTATTCCCAGTTTCCTGTTTAATATACCACAAATACTTCGTGATAATGACAATTATTTATTTGTTATTCTATGGAGGTCAATTAGAGTGCCCCCCTGGGGAGCATGTATAGCCTTTATCATAATATTTGGCCACCACTAAAATCCTATCCTCAAAACATTGTCATAATCTGTATTTAGATGCACAAAGGTTGTCCAATACCGATACAACTTTCACAAATGGCGAATAACATACACAAATCTACACACACACACACACACACACACACACACACACACACACACACACACACACACACACACACACACACACACACACACACACACACACTACACACACACACATGCTTCCGCTTTTTGTACGTAGCCTGCATGTAGCCGCTTTCCTGTGGGAGTGACATATTTGTCGCGTATGAAAAGCGAATTAGCTGGTTCCCACAGGCGGATGAGTAGACCAGACACATGCTTAGGTATACGCACACATCTATCAATATGTGGAGGTATGGAACATTTTATTTTTAGATTAATGTATGTATAGTTATATTTAGATATATGGAGGTAGGTTTCGAATGATGTTTAGATATGTTGATGCTCTGTGCCTGTTGCCTCTTACTATGTACCCTAAAACGCACATTGCCCGTGCCAGACATCTTATCTATTTCCATCCATATTCCTATTACACCAATGTAAGAAAGTTATGTCGTTATTACAACATGTTTGAGTTTATTAGCTTTGTTATGTATAATGTAGAATCTATATTGTTGTCCTCTTATGTGGTCTGGCGAAACGACCTATTAATTCACACAATGCTGCTTGATGGATTTATACTCCTGGAGTCGTTTGTTACTCCGGCAGGCATCTTCATGGGTATTAAGCTGCGGACAGAGTTTTCCCCATATTATGAGTAATTAGATTACACTGATATAGGAAATTTGCTAAATGTATAGCTATTATAATCCCGACGTGTCATTCGCAGTATCGGAGATCTGCCTGATATCCGCTGTTCTCGACCATGGGTCAAATAGATCAAGTGGATAGGCGCTTTAATTTAGATCCCACCACACCTAACTGCATATACTTAGGGACGCTAAATTAAGCGTGAATGAACGTTCCCTTAGTGATGAACGGAAACGTATGAGGGTTAGCTGTTAGGTTCGAGTAAATCATAGTATTTACTCAGGTTTGAGACGATATTTCGGTCTAGTCCAGTAATAATCCATTGTGCGGTATTGCTACTTTGTTTATATTTTAGTTAAATCGCTTCAGTGAGTCCATACTGAGTTAGTGTACATTCTCTTTGTTATGAACATACTGTAATGTTTGTTAACACGCTGAGGGTATATATAGGGCTTGAATTTTCACTTAGGTTAGAAAACTTCGACGCCAGACCAGTCGGACGTGTATTGATACATGGTTCATATAGGTAGGATTTATTCAGTTATTCGAACCCAGAATAAAGCTGAGGTCAGCATCTGAGGTGTCGAAATGCTTTATATACAGGTTTCTTTTGGACCACAGAAAATTACTGTTGAATGTAAACTGTGGTGTCAAAATAGTTTATGATATGTATGTAGCAAGTCACCATTGAACCACACGCACGTGTTGTTTGTTGCGAGCTGTGGTATCAAATGGTATGTTTTTACGTGCTTCCGCTTTTTGTACGTAGCCTGCATGTAGCCGCTTTCCTGTGGGCGTGACATATTTGTCGCGTACGAAAGCGAATTAGCTGGTTCCCACAGGCTGATGAGTAGACCAGACACATGCTTAGGTATACGCACACATTTATCAATATGTGGAGGTATGGAACATTTTATTTTTAGATTAATGTATGTATAGTTGTATTTAGATTTATGGAGGTAGGTTTCGAAGGATGTTTAGATATGTTGATGCTCTGTGCCTGTTGCCTCTTACTATGTACCCTAAAACACACACACACACACACACACACACACAACACACACACACACAACACACACAAAATCACACACAAACATACATACATACATACATACATGAAGGCGACCAACAAACCGAAACAAAGACGGAATACAGAGTGGGTATGATCCGTTATGCCAGAAGAGACAGAAAACAATAATAAACATGTACGTCGATCTGATGACGTATTACGTGATAATGGCGCAACGTAAGCTTTCTGGTCTAATAGTCGAAATAAGGCATCGAACAGACACACAAATAAAATAACTTGTCTAAGCCGTGAACACAAACACTATTGCTGATATAGAAGATCGCCAAGAGTGTGCCGTGACCGTACTTAGTGAAACATTTAAATGACATTACGAGTAAGCAATTCGTAAAGCGCCCAAGTTGTACTCATGACCAAAATAGCCAACATTGCCACGTATGTAGTCCGGATCAAAGAATCTTTTGATACTGTCATAATCCAAATAGCTAATCAAGCACGACCATTCCTTGTCATCATCTTTGATTGAACAATAAAAACTTACATTCTTAGCAATACTAGTAAATTAGTCATTACTGAATGAGTGAAAGATTTGTTGTTCTTTTAATAAAAATAGATATAATTTTTGTTCAGATTGTTTATTGTTCCCGTGACTACTAGTACTGATGTTACATTTATGTTTTATGAACAGAGTCGTGTTTCAAGAAATATTACTTTCACATTTTTAATGTTAATGTAATAAGGTCACGCCTAAAAAGCCTAAATGTAACAAGGCCACTGTTCATGATTTCTTATCATCTTTTAAACTAAATATTGGCTGTGAAATATTGTGATATTCCATATGTTCTTTGGTAAATAATAGTTTTAGAATATGATCATTTCCAAATTAGCTGAACCATTCAGAAATGTCCCCCATTTAAGAAATAAATAATAATCTAGATGCATGTACCTGTACATCTCTGAGTATATTGCAAGGTATGTCAAATATATTTGAAAACGATCAACTAGATATACGCATGTTTTTTTTTATAACGTACGTCCATTCATATCTGGATTTAGACCAAAATATAGTTTTGAAACTGGAAATGGATACAAAACTGTTAATGTGGTTTCTGTATCCAACGTAATATTTGTAACATGCAATAATGCATCAGTTTAGGCTGTGTTTCAAGCAATATATTCGGAGTAAAGCCTGTGCATATCATATAATCATAATGTAATATTTCAGGTAAATTGCTAAATGTATTATTTGTGTGTGACTGTCTATCCATCACTGTATGATGACCACCAGCTAGTGGGTGAGAGTTTTAAAGGGCTTCATGAGACTGTCATCAACCTCATTCTAGTACGTTTCTGTTCATGATCTTCTAACAAATTTGTATTTATAATTCATGAGAGGTATGCGGGTCATAAGACCGGTTGAATTAGATTTAGGTGCCATCCTGATTTGAAATTTCCTGCATCAACCGGCTTTCGTCACCAACAATTGTGGATTAACAGAGTGCAAGCTTTAACAGCTATGTATTCAGTGTATACGTAACTTGAACGGGGAAGAAATATTGCATATTAATATTTCAATTATATATATGCTCACCTCAATATATTTTCACATGTTTTATCTGATATAGTTCGATTGAATATTGTTTTTCACTAATCTTATCTGTTTACATTTTATTGGCTCTAGATAAATATTTCTTGCTCTTATGGATAGAAAGAGGGGAGGGGGAAGGGGGAAAGAAACTGAGAGGGAGAATTTAAGATTGAAACCGATAATGGCTTTAAAAACGTTATTTAAAAAAAAGGTTTTATTCATTATTTTTAATTTTTAATATATTGTCAGCTTGATTCACATATTAACACATATTAGTATTTCTTTAATTTATTTTGTTGTAACAAATTTAGATGTATCTCCGCGGCCTACCAGGTACATTAAATGGCCATTTACCTCATGCACTAAGTGTTGTATCTTGGCCTAGCTCTGTTGAAAATATATTTAATCTAACAACTAAATTCATTAACTTAGAAACAGCTGGATCCATTAACACAACCCTGTGCCCCTTAAAGCAGCAATATTTAATACAATATAGAGTATGACATGTTGGCGAAGTGATATTTTATCGGCTTATCACATAAGACTGTTCCCGTCTGCTAGGAGTTTTCTGTCCAGCATACTTCGTTCTTCTCGATGCCACCATATTTAAGCTTATAATGGGATCAGTGTATTGGATTATATTTTTTGCTTAGAAAGGAACACGTCAGTAGGTTCACACTTTAAGTAATAACAGTTGGTAAAGGGACTATAGCCAGTAGCGAAAAGTATTAGCCTTTTATAAACATCCAGTTGTAGATAAAATGGCGCTTTCAAAATGATTAATGTAGTGAGAGTGCCGATAATAAATCAATATAATTAACCTTGTTGTAGTGTTAGCTACCATCCGTCACAGAAGTAAAACACAACGATTATTATCTGCCTCCATTAATAACAGCGCTTATGTGTAGGAAGACAAATATTGAACGTATTTGTAGTAAGCAGCTATTTAGCTATTTAATATACCTATGACTTTTATTCTCATGTATTATAATCCAAGACGTCATAAGAACATCACTATGCATATCAATTTGTTAAACAAATAAATAAGGCTAATGATTAGTGTACATGTATCTGGATATCCGGGTTTTGAAAGAATATACACCAGTTGGCTTCGTCTAAAGAATTATTACAGAAATACTACAGATTTAATCATGTAGATTGTAGTCAATATTGAAAAAGGATGTATACCCAACACTTCTTATAGATGTTAAAAAAGTACTGTTATTTATCATATCACATGTAAACATCTTTATTTAACATTTGTCGAGCATTAATCATGATCTGTAATTACTGATTGCAAAAGAATATGTCGAACGGCTTCAATTTTCATTAACGATAATTCAATTATTGATTGATAATCACACACAAAAAGTGTTGACGTTTACCAACGTCAGTTATATCAATATATAATATATCAATCAGTATAATATTCTCCTGCATTTCAATTTATGTAGCTGTTATATTATGAATACCTCTGACATAGGAAGATTGATACAATTTCACTTCTTGACCAAAGGCATTTGTTTAAAGTTGCATGGTCGTTCGTAATTCAAATTGTATTCAATCTATGCCATGGTACTGGAGATTAGTCTCAGTCTGATTGTCACAGAAAACATTAAAAATACGTATTAAATATATGCAGTGTTAATATTGAATTTAAAATCTATTTCCTTTCACTGTATGCAAAAATACTAAGAATGCACAAATGCACATAATATCTAAATGATTTATTTTTATAATTTCGTGGTGCCTAATGCTTCACTTAAAAAAATGTTTAATATTTTAATGATATCCTCAGTATAAATATATGCTTGGGGTCTTTTGTAACTTAGGCTGGCTTCCTTTTGCCAATACTTAATCATAGCATCACAATCACACCCTCAGACAATTTAGGTAATATTGGTGTTAGGTAATCTTGATAGTGATTATATTTTTTAAACTTATTTGTCTAACATGTTGCTGTTGCATCTATCGTATTGGTGACCTTAGCCGTATTCATCTCTATATTTCTCTTTCAGTCGCCAAACCATTGCTACAGCACTCATTACTAGTAGATTTGACTAATGCAACTCTCTTCTTTTTAATATCGCATCTAAGGATATTCTAAAACTTCAGTGTGTTCAGAACTGTTAAGTAGGGTTGTCACATGTTCTCCTCGGTTTTCCCATTCTGTCCCACTCCCGAAATCTCTTCATTGGCTCACTGTTCAATATCACATCATTTTCAAACTCTGCACTATTGCTTATCAGACTCTTTCTTCTGGAGAACCTTCATATCTGTTTTCCACGGATATATATATATATATATATATATATATATATATATATATATATATATAAATAAAATGGGAAAATAGCAGGAAAGAGAAAGGGTGAAGGATGAGAGAGAGAGGTCGGATCAAGGTTTGCTTACAAACGGTTTTGTAAGAAAGCAACTTGTCTTTTTGTATTTTTAATATGTTGACAAATATTCAAACAATGCCATGTGTAAGATAATGGATTTATATATAAAGTTAGTGCATTAGTGGGCTTGTGAATATGGGGTGTTTGATTATGTCACAAGTTTGTCCTGCTGTCTACTTGTTGTAAAGGCAGTCAGCCAGCAACATATTTATATGACAGCAATTACGACCAGATAACCATTTTGTGCTAGTTTGCATTGTATTTCTCTGGGCAGTGTGTGAATTAGTAAGTTGGTTTTACGATCTAGTTGTGTGATGCGATTGCAATCAATGATAAAGGTAATGGCAGTTGAATTCACTGCCAAATATATAACTACTAATTGACCTGGCTGACCAGGTGACATGAGCCAGTAAGTTGGTGGTAATAATGAGGTAATGTTGAGTGAATATTGATGAATATCTGTTGCATTAACCTTAGTTAGTTCATGGTAAATGTATTACTTGCTCATTTGGTCTATGGTGAATATAAATATCAGATCAACTATTATAACTGGCTAGTGTTTGTATCTAGACATTTGAGTTAATAAAGGGAAAGTATCACATTCGGATTTGTGTGATATGCATTGTTTACATGATTTTGTATATTATTATTTAAAATATAATCGCAACCATAAGCGATCACATTAATGATTAATATAGTCATAATCGTAATCACTGTATTCTAATTTAATCGTAATCCTTATTAATTACCGTGGTCCGGTAATCGACGAACGCCTGAAATGTACATGGCCTACCTGATACCGCTATTGAATATATAGCGCAGGTACTGATATCTATTCCTTAGATACTGTAATCCCTCCCCAGCTGTATCTGAGAGGTTATTCCTATTATAGCAAGCCTTAATAACTTTAAAGATGAGTATCCTATCCAGTGGCCGTAAATAAATAACATTTCACAAATTGTGGAGTATATTTTTATTGTCTTGGTTCATTAGATTTGCTCCATCTTCAAGCAATTTCCAACTTTTTAAATTTTGGCGTCGTCAGATAGCATGGGATTTGTGTAGTCTTTTATAAAAAGAGCACGTAGAGTCCCACTTTAAATAGACAACCATGTACCAATTTTTATAAATGGCAAGGTAAATGAATTAATTCATAATGAATATATGATTAATGATTTAACGCTTACATAATGTATTCCTTCCAAGATTGCTGAGTAAAAAACATGTATTCCTAATTAAGTACTTGCCTTGTCAAGGCTGTGTCACCAGTAATAGGTAATATTTCTTTCATGACAAACTAGCTGTGGCAAATGGCGCTTTCATAATGATTAACGTTGAGAGAATAGTGACTATACATCAATGTGAATATAGCTCCTTATGAGTTGGCAACCATCTATCAGCAACATTAATCTCTTTGTTCCTTCATAACAACACTTATCTCCATTGAAGTAAATATTGAACCTATTGTAATGAACATCAATGTTTTTCAAACTGATCTTCTAATTTCAATTTATCATTTATGCATTTGCATGCCCGACTGACTGTATATATGCTAATCCGATCCGCAGAAATAATGTATAACCGTTTATAGGAAGGTGACAAGAACAATATGATGAGTTGGATTTGATCATATAGATATGTAATAGGTCCCGAATAATGATTAATGTAAAACGCTATTTACATAAATAAATACAACCACTGCCCATTTATCCCATCACATGGTAAAAAGCTTAGAACATTTATCTGTCGCGAGATACATTGACCATAATCCGGAATTATATAAGAGCGATGATGGATTTTAAAAGCTTCATATTCAATTTGCAATGATTCGATTCCAGATTCATTACCGATCAAGAAGGCAACAACGATGCTCATGATTAACTGAACAAATTATTTATTTACATACTACACAGAGAGACTTGCTGGTAATATCAAATGGCGCTGTCACACCACGGAGTGGAACATGAAACAGGAACGTTAACGAGCTTATGAGGATATAAATACCGATGATCACCCCAGGTTTAATATTGAAGATAGACAAGGTGTCAGTATCATGTAATATATATATATATATATATATATATATATATATATATATATATATATATATATATATATATATATGGATTTCTTAAGTATTTTTCAAATATATTGAATTATATCTTGTGTTTAAAAAGGAAATCCAGTTAATAGCATAACTTCTACGTCTATCTTCAAGATAACATTTGGTCATTGAATTCTTGGTGTTCTTTATATTCATTTACAGTTTTGTTTTGTAGCAGTTAACATATAGAAAGGACACACGAAGGGTCATACAAAAACCAATACACCAGAGTCACTTCTATAAACGAGGCACTTGATGATCATTAGCCTAATTTAGAAATAATGCCTGCACATATCCGATCATTATGTTCTTTGTTCCATGTTAACAAATTAAATGCTATACCCCTAACCTACGCTCTTTCATGACCAGTGTATTGACAAATGTATGTGATTAACATTGGTGATGAACTTTTCTACTTTGAATAACTACACGAACGCTACCTTTATCATTCAATAGCACACATTATTCGCATGTGGCGATTACATTTGTCATTTCCAAGTCCAACGTGTTCATTTACGAGGACAATAGCGGACATAACACAATACCCCCCTCTCTCTCCGTGTATCTCCGTGTATTGAGTGTGTGTATGTATGGGTTCATGATTGAACTTTTGTATATGTATGTATTAACCAGGGACGAGTATATGCATCTCATATAAATTAACTTACGTTCACGTAAGATGTCTAAAATCAAAGATATTATCCCTTAATGGGTTTTGTTCGGAATACCGAATTCGTTAAAGAACAATTCCTGTTGTTATAAGGCTTCTATCAATAGGTGACATCTAGTGGGACGAACCTGGATTTTATTCACAATGTGATATTGTTAGAATAAACCACGAACCTCTTTTGATAGAATCTACATCTCGTCCCTCGTGACAGATAACAGCCAAGTCTAAGAGATTATTGATGAATTGAAGATTACTATCACGTAATGTCATTACTACAAGTGTTTATCACGACGAGACAGTAATCGTTGTCAATCAGAATTTAACAAGGCAGTGGTGTGACATAGGGAAGATGTGGCATTGCGACATAGCTAGAATGTGACAAGAATTATAAATAAGAACAATGTTCCACTAGGTGCAACCTTCCGTGTGTATTATATTGTATTGTATACGTACGTATGCACTACACACACACACACACACACACACACACACACACACACACACACACACACACACACACACACACACACACACACACACACACACATATATATATATATATATATATATATATATATATATAAGTAAAGGTAGATATTACGGTGGTATATATTGGGTAATTCGTGATATTAAAAACCTTTACTTTTAGTCAGTTAGTAAATGGCTATATTCTATTTCCCCTTTTTAGTCTTTGACTGGGAGCCGTTTAAGTGTATATATTTGCGAAACGTGCGATTAAGTGCATATAGCTGGAACAGTATACACACGTCTCTCTCTCTCTCTCTGTACTGTTACTTATCTGAATCATTGGCATTTAACTCAGCTGATTTGATTCGTTGTGTATAAAGTACTACAGTCGACATTGCTATTTAAAGTAATTTGTTTTCAGTTTTTAAGAAACATGACTCAGAATGCATAGAGACATGTAACATCAGATAACAAATAGACTCCTATTTCATAGTGTTTAATTTTTTGTCATAAATGTGAGCAATCAATTGTATGGTTTCCTTAGTATTAGTAAACGTGTTGTTACTTCTGTGATCCCGACTTGCTGCACACAATAGCTTCACATGGCGAAGCCACTCCACCGGTTAAGACTGCAAAACTACTTTAACTCCGGAATAGGTCTCTTTTAATGTGTTGTATGAATTCTTCGTGAATGAGTTTTCAGTGGAGGTTCTCTCAGAGAAATTGTAGGCGTCACAATCCTTTTGTTACATTATGTGTTTCTCTCGCGGAAATACTCAGCCTGTGCCAAGATCATGTATTACAAGCATGGATAGAGCCAGATGTGTTGTTTTGTGACACTCAGTTCTAGAGGAACTAGTTAATCTTGTACGACCGTTAGTCGATAAATAGTCAGACGATACCCGAAATAATCCAACCTGAACAACGTCTACAAGACAAAAGACCACTTAAATAATACAATTAGCTTACTTTGTTGTTTTTAATTTTTAATCATAGATATCAGAAATATATCAATAGAATGATCCCTTAATAACATATAATGTAGTGTCCAAGAGCCATTCAGTGTATTATTAACTGACTTGTTGCAGTGACGACCGTCATCAAAAATAATGTATACCTATGTCTGGAGATTACTTGGGTGACAGCGTTTACTCTCGGATGGTGGTTCATGATACCCAATGCTTTGTAGGTTCCCGTCTCTGTGAGCGTTTGACAATGTCGTTTGATCAGTACATCTATCTCTACAGACACGTCAGTGGTCTAATCTGACATAAGCTTATTGGCTGTACTGCAGGACTTAGCACCACTTCCTTACGTGAGGCACAACACTTTGCAATTGCAACTGTCTGTTCCTCTGGGTCTATGTTGTGTAATGGCATTTCTCATTTGATTTGTGCCCAATCATCAGGTAATATACAACGATACCAACGTATTACTCTACAGTTAGATTTAAAAGTAGGCTAACTGAGAAAAGAAACCTTCAAAGGTAATATAGCTAAATGAAAGATGAGACAATCTTCCGATAAACCGTTCATGTTCTACAGATGTCCAGCATGCCCAACATGCCCAACATGCCCAACATGCCAAACTACACTACCACTTATGTAATGGATTCCCGCTCCTTTTATATGCAAATTAGTTGTAATTCAACAAGCAATTGAGGGATATCATCTACTACTACCTCGGGCATACTGAGTTGATTTTGGCTAGAATGGACGTGTTTTGAATCTGCTGCTGCTACAATCGTAGAAACATACCATGAGGAACATGCAGTAGTCACCCAATACGACAAAATATCGGCTCATTGACACAGTGAGGTCAGGAATGTCGAATCGATTAACATAATTAATAGACAAAGTGAACAAAAGGTGCGATATTTCGGAAGAGATTGCTAGATATTTCACCATAGGCATTGGCCATATTGTAACTTTGTAACAACTCATGATCAACTCAAACTACCACAACAAGCGTATGCTATATCGTGTTACCTGTGTAAGTGACCAACTTGTATAGTGTACGTGTGTTCCTCTGTAAACAATATGGGAAATCCAAAGAAAACAGGGGAAAGAAAACAAGCAGATACAACAACATTGGAGGAAAGACCAGATGATATCTCTGAAAGCCTTTGGATATTGCTACATACCATAAAGGATGACATAAAAGGGGAAATTAAAGCACTGGACAGTAAGGTGAGTGGAATGATTCGTTTGAACTTAAAGAAAATGTAACATCTCTTGAACAGAGAGTCGAACTTTTAGAAGATCGACTGATCATAACTGATACTCTAAATAAGCGTCTGCAGAGCCGTATTCTTGACTTGGAGACACGTTCAATGAGAAACAATATTATCTTTAACTTTGACCTTAAATCGAGCGATTTTGGTACCGAGGCTGAAGGAGAGAAAATTGTGTATTAATTATAAAACACTTTCTCGGAAGTGTCCTTAGCATTCCACATGCTAATGACGTATATATCACTGTAGCCCATCGTTTAGGGATCCTTAGAACTGGAACAAGCAGACAAATTATCGCGACGTTCCCTGTTGCTGATGAACTGCACATGGTTCGACCTTCAAATAGACTAAGAGAGACCAAACATTACATCAATCGCCAAGTGCCTGCTGAAATCAGGGAGCGTAACCAATATGTGCTACCTGAGTTCAAACAGAAACGGCAAAATCCTGGCAATAAAGCCCATCTTGCAAATGGTAAATTGTATGTAAAGGGACGGCTACAATCTAAATTCCTGTCACTTACTTTACCGTGTGTTAACTCGGCTGATGAAAATATTCCCAATTTCACCATTGCTATTTGAGATAAAATCACCGACGGAGGCAGTACCTTTACTGTCTATGCTGCTGATGTAACCAACATAAAGGATGTTTCAGTGGTTCTGGAACAATCACTGAAATTATACGGCATTCCAGCTGCGACGCACCGCATTTATGCCTATCAGTACAAAGGTAGTGGGGGTGGAATAAATGAGAATTTTGATTCGGATGGTGACGACCGTGTCGGACTTCAGCTACTCAAAGCCATGCGTGATGACAGAATCTTGAATAGGATATGGCAAAGCACGGTTTGAACACCCGAGGCAAGCATGTAGTAACGCCAATTTAAAACTGTAAGTGCCACTGATACTTGTATGATGTAATATACTGTACAGGTGTGTATGCAATAATATACACGTATGCATATAATCATGTACTATGTAATGATTAATATTCTCCTGCTGTGTTGTAAATGCCTTATGTTTAGTGATATTACTATGTGTATGCTCGGATCACTTATAATCTGTATCGATGATATATTGACGCATTTGTTTTTGAAACTTCCAACGAATCTAAGCCCCCTTCAATTTGATGGTCCATGAGAGCTAAATTAGTTATATTACTATTAGCGGTCGAATACAGGTAGCCTATTTTAGACGTAAGAAACTTCATTGACCAAAATAATAGATCCCATGTAAATCACTCGGTACATAAAACAATATGAAATATTATAAACACATAAATCGTCGTATATGCCTCTGTTATCCACGAACAAAATATTAATTCTTGAACATAATAAGAGATCTTATATTGAATCTTAGTTTACAATGTAAATAAAAGACGTTGAAATAATAATTCCCTGGTAAGCTTTGGTTGACCAACCACCGAAATGTGGTGCTTAAGGCTTATGCCAAGGTGTACAATGAAACTGCTAATTAAACTGGATACCATTACCGTATTTAGTTTATTTTGATACAGTGTATTGTATACTAGTTTGTTTGTATGCATGTATATGTTTTAACATGTTGCACGTTTTAAAATTGAGAAAACATAAACTCTTAAAATCTTTCTTCTACTCCTACGTAAATCTGATCGATATTCTTGGCCTCCCTTGTATGTTGGTGTCGTACACGCAGTTTTATGCTTCACTGAAGCAGCTAAAATGGTTTATGTTTGTGCTGCCAACATACTTGGTAACTATAAACTACTTTCTTTGTGATTAATTCATGGAACGGCCAAACTGTGTTTTTGTCTTGATTTGATATTTTGTCTTGTATAATTATACTATTTGATTATGCATGTTTTAATTATATTTTGTTTTATATGTGTAATTAGTCTACTACGGAGTTATACGTTTCACCGCTTTGTCTGCTGTGTAAGGTGTGCTATTGAATATATAAGTATAAAATGGAATTATAGGGAATGTAATGAGCATAAACCTAATCTTTTTATTTCAATCAAAGCGATAAATTGAATATTGAAGATGATGATCACAACCTCAACTGTCTGTTAAATAACTATTATGATGACAATGATGGAGAAAATCCTCTGGATGCTTTCCACATTGACAGTAACTACTATGAAATCGAACAAATCAGTACAACAGTATTGACAAATGCACAAAATTTCAAATATTATACAATGCATTTTAATATTCACAGTTTGCCAAACAAATTTAAAGCGCTGAAAGAAATAATCTCTCGATTCCACGATATACAAATTAATATGCATTGCATAATGCTGTGTGAAACATTCCTAACTGATAACAACTATGTATTTTATACAATCCCGGGTTATAGATTAGTCTGCAGAAATAGACAGACTGGTTCACGAGATGGTGTTGCTATGTACATCAGGGATGATTTAAATTACATTATCCGTGATGATATTTCTGTTAATATCGACGATAAATTTGAATCAATATTTGTTGAGGCTCACTCAGAAACTGTAAATTGTATCTTTGGTGAAATGTTCCTAATACAGTGAAATATTATCGATTAGTTACCATGAAACGATTTTAAATAAACTCCAACATATTAAAAAAGACATTGTGTTGGG
This sequence comes from Paralvinella palmiformis, assembly GCA_025642065.1. Taxonomy (NCBI): domain Eukaryota; kingdom Metazoa; phylum Annelida; class Polychaeta; order Terebellida; family Alvinellidae; genus Paralvinella; species Paralvinella palmiformis. The sequence goes on from JAODUP010001230.1 coordinate 34,030, forward strand.
AACCGATCAAAAGTTCGATTACCATAAATATAAAAATCAAGCACATGTTTATGAGTTGATGGACCTTTTCCTAAATGCAAGCTTTTTACCTACAATTACAAAACCAACCAGAATAACGCATAGTACGGCCACTCTTAATGACAGCATATACATAAAAACAAGTAAAGAAATTAAATTGGCATCAGGAATAATATTAAATAATACATAAGATCATTTACCAGTGTTCTTGTTTTCAGAAAAATATAAATCCGTGAAAACTGAGCCTTTAATCTTTGAGCATAGAAAAATCAATAACAACACGTATCAACAAATTTGTGAGGCCTTATCAAAAACAGATTGGTCTGGTTTAAACTCAAGTGATGCTGAAACGTGTTAAAACATAATTATAGATAAAATAAATGATGTTATAGAATAATTTGCACCTAAAAAGATAACCAAAATACCTGGCACAGATGTAATACGAGAACCATGGATAACCCCCAGAATCCTACATTCATCAAAACACTTAGATAAACTTTATAAAAATCAATTGGGTAAAGAAAACGTATCACGGGAACATGTTAAATATATAACTTACAGAAATAACTTTATCAGAATCAAACGTAAACAAAGGGAGATATATTATGGTAACTTATCTCAACAATAAAAATCAAACATTAAGAAAACATGGAGCACATTAAATGAGATACTCAACAGAAAAAAATGACAAAACATCAATATCAAATTCATTCAAAATAGATAACACAATTGAAAACGACCCCACTTACTTTGCAGATAAATTTAGGGAATTTTTCTCTGAGATTGGACCTAAATATGCTTCTAATATATCACCGTCCAGCACAAATTATCAAACCTACATGCCGACATGTAAGAAAGCAACATCTCTATATTTTCGTCCTACTGACAGTAAAGAAATAACAAACACCATAAATTCTCTAAAACTCAAAACGAGTTGTGGACATGACAATGTGAATACGCTATTAATAAAAGAGATAAAATTTGTCAGTTCGTTACCACTTAGCAAAGCTGTAAATAAATCGATGGAAACCGGTGTTTTCCTGTCAAAACTTAAAATTGCAATAGTAATACCAATTTATAAATCAAAAGATAAACAAAGTTTTACAAATTATAGACCAATTTCGCTTTTACCTAGCGTATCCAAAATATATGAAAACATAGTCCATGATCGTTTGTACAATTACATGCCAATTAACTCGTTAACGAACAAGAACCAATATGGCTTCCGTAAAGGTCATTCCACAATAAATGCAGTTTCCAAATTTACTTATGATACTCTACTCGCATTGGAATCGAGTAATTATACTCTTTCTGTGTTCCTGGATCTCTCTAATGGCTTTGATACAATAAATCACAATTGTGTTATGTAAAACATTATGCCATTACGGCATACGTGGTGTTGCCTTGGAGTGGTTCGGGAGCTATCTAACAGAGAGAAAACAATATGTCTATTATAAACGTATTGATTCAAAATTATTTCCCATAACTTGTGGTGTACCCCAGGGATCTGTATTGGGACCACTCCTCTTCATTATATACTCAAATGATCTACCAGCATCCCTCCGGTGCACCGCATGTATACTATTTGCAGATGATACAACAATTTATGTATCTGGTAAAAATATTATGGAATTATGTAAACTCGTTAATCAAGATATTGCTGAGTGGTATAAGATGAATAAATTATCTTTAAATATAAGCAAAACACATAATGTACTCTTCTAAAAAAAATAAGAATGTTAAGTCGGACACACATGTATTAAAATTAGATAATACAATTATTAATTTAGTTAAATGTGTAACATTTCTGGGACTACTAATAGATGTTAAAAACCTAAACTGGCATGAGCAGTTGTAGATCACAAATATCTGGTGGACTATATGCCCTCACTAAAATTAAGCATATTTTAAGTACACACAATATGAGAACAGTATACTACAGCTTGATATATCCCTATTTAACATATGGCACGCTATTGTTGGATTGTAGTCACTCAACGTACTTACGGAGATTATAAAGTTTACAGAAAAAGGCAATCAGGACCGTCTAGAAATCAAACTATAATGCTCATACCGAACCCTTATTTAAAAAGCTACAGATTCTCAAGCTAAAGGACATATGTACTTTTCAACTTTCAAAAATAATGTATTCATTCATTCATATCTCTTTACCAGATCTCCTAATGACAATGTTCACTGTAAATAGACATATTCATTCACACGAAACAAGAGGGCGCCTCCGTGGTCTAGCGGTAGCGTGCTGGACCACAGATCACTACCACCCGTGTTCGAATCCCGGCGTGGGCATATCTGAAGGTTGTTTCGTCTTTCACTTCGTCTCATTATCTTTGGGGGTTGCTCGGCCCAATTAGCCTACCTTGTGCACAAAAGTGGCCGCAAAACATCAATCATCATCATCATCATCATCACACGAAACAAGATGCCTTCACCAGCCACACATACAATACAGAAAAACAGCATTTTTATCACAGACATTTATTTACCTAGCACCTGAAATATGGTACAAACTGCCAGAAACAATAAGACGGTTGAGGTCGCAACATAGCTTTAATAGATCTGTAAAGATATTTATTGCGAACTCAAATTAAGACATTTATAAATTACATATATTGTATAATATATTGTACAATATTACCTTATATTATGTTATGCTATCGCCATAATCAGCGCACTTGGACAGTGGACACAAATGGATAAATATGTAACTTTTAGGCCACTGCGCCTCCTCGTATAATCAATTATGTTCTACATGTTTGGGTTTTATTTTGGAGGTTACAGCGCTTTGCTTGTCCGTTGGCCTGATGGTATCTGCTTGTAAATAATATTATGCGATAAACAATGTAATAATGCTACTGTATATATCATCGAATAAAATTACTTACTTACTTACTTACTTCCTTACAACTCTATGGCTTCTTGTCTGCCCTCTTGTCGAAACTTATCTACCTAGATCTTTTAAATAATTAGTTTGGGTTTAGTGCAACTAAGATTAAACAAAACAATTATGAATAAAATCGAAATGAAAACTACTATTTTGAATTTCAATTAGTAATATTCTTACAATTAATTGTGACATTTATCTGAAAGAAAGTTTCATAGCTAGGTTTTCTCAGAAATTCATTTATCAGAGTTGGATTTCATCTGGTGGGGTAATATAAAGTGAGGTTTTGTCCGCAGAACCTATCCACATACCTCACCGTGGTACACGTACAGATTTATCCGACTGCTTCTTGTCTATTTTACACTTGTTGGTAATAGGACACTATTCCTAAACACTGTTATGTAATGTAAACATATAGGATTCACAAGAAAGGTGGGGGAGTCGGCATTCTTCTCCGTGATTCTTTGAAGTGTGAAACCCATTTGCGTTTTCAGGCTAAGTATTTTGAAAATTACCAACTGAATTTTGTATCTGGGGGGATAAGTGTTCGTGTAGCTATTATCTACCGATTACACCCCACTAAGAAAAATGGCGTAAAAGCAGCAGATTTCTTCAAGGAATGTACGGGATTTGTTGACCCCCTTGCTACCAACACCGGTCATCTGTTGATCTTAGGTGATTTCAATATACATTGGGATTGCCTAAATGTCTAAAAAAAGAACACACGGACATGGTCACATCTTAGATCTTGCCATGATGACAATTTGATTAAGTCTGTGTCTTCCATGCTGTCTGATCATTTCCTTGTTAACATTAATGTATCTTTACAGAAACAATCTGTTTCAGCTGAAGTTATTTCATATAGAGGATATAAGTCAATTGACAAGGAGGCTTTTCTTGCTGATCTACGAGTCTCTTCTCTGGTATTAGATCCACCGGATAATGTGGATCATCTGGTGGATGTCTATGATAGCAAAAAAAGGGTTGATCTTATAGATTGTGGCACTAACACATGATGCTATCATACCACATACAAGAGAAACGATCCTAATTGAAGACCTCAGAAAGACATATGAAAAAGAAGTCGTATGGTTTATAGTCAAGGAAGGACGATTTCCCATAATTGTAATCGTATTTTATAACAAAACCTCATGTTCATTGACGATTAATCTACTTTATCCTAGCATAATGGTGTAGCTTATAAATTCGGTTCGTAGAGAACATCCGACCACAGGCCACTACCACCCGTGTTCGAATCTTGGCGTGAGCATATCTGAAGGGTGTTTCATCTTCGCTTCATTACATAAAAAGATCAAAGCATCCAAGGGAAATCACAGGACTGTTTTCAGTGTTGTGAATAAAGTATTACATAAAAGTCAAACTGTCCTCCCCAATTATATCAACTCAGATAATGATAAGGGCCATTGTTTTAATAACTTCTTCTGTCAAAAAATATTAAATATACATAGTGGGTTCCAGTCCAGCACCTTATCACAGGGTAAGCCATTGGTAGACGAGTCCTGCATATCCATGATGGATACATTTGAGCCTTTTACAGAGACTCATATCAGACAGTTGCTGTAAAAGTCATCTAATGCTTTCTGTGCAGTTGACCCTATGCCTACATGGCTTGTGAAAGATTGTCTGGATGTTCTGATAAACCCAATTACAAATATAGTTAATAAATCATTATATATGGATGTTTTCCCAAGATCCATGAAAGCTGTCCTTGTAAAACCATTAATAAAAAAAACCACTATGGACTGTAATATTCTAAACAATTTTATATAAGGCGTGTGGCTCCCCCATCGAATGATATATATTGTTCTGATCTTAATTCTCATTCTTGGTTTATAATCAGAGCAGTAATTTCTATTGAGGTCGCCCTTCTGGTTATCACTATTTCCCGCCCGTTTATAATTATGTAGACCCTTATGTGCAGTGAGGCGACAAATATAGATTTTTGTGTGTATGCTATTTCCTCATTAACAGGGGTCTTATATTTACAGCTTCATTGCATGAAAATGACCAAGGTTTCTACAGAGTTTATTACCTGACAGATTTAGCCCCGGAAATAAAACGGTGTGCTAGCTGATGCCTGGATCACACTAGACATTTAGTTTTACTCAAATCAACTAATATGGTTATCGTTAGCGTGTGTTGGTATCCAGATATATGTAGTAATGTTGACTTCCATGCCCAAACATATCCAATTCTAGATCGTGATATGAATATAGTCGTATACTAAAATAAATCACAGGCTAAAGACAATCAGTATCTGACACCTTACTAAACAGATGCATCATTTGTATTTACCTCCATGGTATATAAAATGTAAAGACAACTGAATCCTAAAACAAACTCATATGTCCAAGAAAGGTTGTTTTGGGTATTGGAAGCAATTAATTGGTTTTATTTTTAAATTGAGGTTTGATTATTGTGAGGAGATTCTAAAAAGGCTATGATGTTCGAACATTTCGTTGTCATCTTTGAGCCTTTTCTGTTAATTTAGCTTCCACAATCGTTGCGGACAAACCACGAATGAACGTGTTAAAGATGATACATATTACGACTGTAAAATTGTAAAACGGTTAAATTCATCCCTTTATTCTTCTTCTTTGCTAAACTAACTGTTAGTTTCATCAACGCTGTACAAAATATTATTATGTTTACGGACGGATGTATATATCCTACCAGCTGCCATCTCATAAGCCAACATTAAGTTAGTAGGTGTGAATTTACGAAGATTGTTTACATTAGGCGTATTGATGCTGCTCTCCCTTCAATTAATCCACAGTTTAAATGTTTCTGTCCTACTGGGATATATGGACAATACAGTAATTTATGAGTCATTTTATAACTTTTTCGTGACTCTATCTGAGGGAATGAGTTTGCAATTTCATAAGCGAGGTATTGAGAGATTGGTGCTGTGATTATTTGGGTGATTCATTGAGTAATAGGGAATACATTATTAAGTGATAAAGTGGGCTGAAGGGTTGGTGTTTAGATGAGTCAGTGAGTGATTGAGCGAGTGAGTGGGTAACTTGGTATTTGGTGAAGTTAGTGAGTGAGCTACTCAATGGGAGTTATGAAAACTTACTTGGGTTAATCGATGAATGTGGAAGATAGGGGTGAGCGAGTAAAGGTATATCTTTTCATAATTGCAATCTATCTTGTGATTCTGTAAATTACCATATCGTCTTTTAGACTATTTCATCTGTTTTAGAACTCAATGTATTATGTCAACAAACTACCTATTAGCAAAGGAAATATCATTAACAGCTGATAACGACAACTAAAACACATTACCACCTGTCACTAGCTCAGAATAAGGAAATGGCAGACGTTTTATCCTACATAAAGATGTGCTCAAACACATCATACGTATTTTGTCTTAAGCCAGTAGCTGTAACTGTAGTTCCTAAGAGAAAAGATTAAAGGAAATACAACCGAGCTAGGAAGTCGATAACATTAATAACAATGTTCTGTCTAATTCCTGAGTAATGCTGTTAGCCTACAAGTTAAACATGAACGAAGGATTGGGTGAACAATATGACAAAGCTAAAGAATCCACTTACAAACTTAGTGATTCGGTAAAGTTTGACATCATCTAGCATCAACGTCTGTAGCTTCATAATCCAGATACGTTTGATTTACATATCATCACTCTCCAATCAGCCAATTAATTCTTATAAACATAGTTTTTCTTTGTTGTGTATCTTTGTTTTGGTTTTTCTTTGTTTGTTTTTCACATTTCACTTTTTTATTATATACACTTTCTTGACATGATATATACGATGGTTCTTCATTTCTTATATTCTTTTACCAATATACACACCCTTTATAATTGCTCAAACGTACCTAGACTGAAATATGACCAATTTAATAAGTGGAGATTGAGCATTCTCTTTGTAAAATTTTAAAACACAATTTAAACCTTAAATTCGCCCTAAATATTTAGAATTTGCGTACCATTAAGTCTGTTTTCATTTTATTCATAATTTTTTGGAATTAAAATAAATAAGAAACACTCCATCTATCTATCTTTTATATATATATATATATATATATATATATATATATATATATATATATATATATATATATATATAACGTCACATTATCGTCTGATCCAATATGGCAGCCACTAAACAAAGTTTGATGAAGTAATATACTACGTTTTTCTACCTTCCTCGGCAAATGTACTGATGAAATGATTGGATATTCCTGGATATGATGTATCATAGCATGGATATTTGATGTATTCCTAGGATTATTTTGTGGTTACATAGGAAAAAGTTGGTTATTTGACAGAAAGTTCATTTGGTCACGTTCCATTGATTACCTTTACCAAAACGTAAATACTGTTAGGTGTGCACTGGTGACGTCACTTGGCATTGACCAACGTTTAAAAACGGAATATGGCTACCTATACTAGAAGTTCAACCTCAATGTCTGAACCACAGGACTCTGACCCTTTTGAGGTAGCTGTTCAGAAGCTCATCACCACTAATAAGGCAGGTAAAACTCCTATTACATTGGAAGCTATGGTCCTGTTATTACGCGCCCAAGGACAATCCCTCAAAGACAGCTATGAGAAGCGTCTTGTGGAAAAAGATAGTCAGATAGCTAATCTGACAGCCAGAACCCGAGACCTGAACTCAAATGTGATAGGCTTGATCAGTTTGACAGGAGAAACTCCCTCAGGGTTCGTGGCATTCCCGAATCCAAGGATGTATCATCTCCTGAAGATACGGATCAAATGGTGATTGATCTGGGCATAACTTTAAACCTTAACATCACCAGCATTGACATCGCCAGATCGCATAGAGTCGGCAACCGTTACCGTGACAGAGATATGTTGGTAAAATTTGTTAAATTTGAAAACAAGATCAAATTTATGAAAGCAAGAATGAGCCTGAAGGCGAACAAGCCAGGAGTTTATATAAATGAAGATTTGACGAAGCATCGTGTCCGCTTATTCGCCCTGGCCAGACGTTTGAAACGCGAGAAAGTATTATTGGACACTTGGACAAAAACAGGCGCAATATTCGTGAAGCTACAAAACGGGGAAATCAAGCAAATTGTGTCTGATGAGATGTTACATAATTTGTGTGATAACCTGTAAATCGAAGCGTGAGGTAAACACTTAATTATATCTATATGTACTAACATTTTCTATATGTATCACCTATGCAATATAAACTGACTATATAATATCATCTAAATTAATTGGTTACAGATAACATTTCTCTTGACCAGGTCCAGGTAGATAACAGAAATAACTTTAAAACGCTATATGAATCGACGGATTATTTGGATGAAAATGGAGATTCGCCCCTTGAACAGGGTAACCAAGACTGTAAATATTATGAACCTTATCAATTATCCCAGATGATCGAAGGTACAAAGATTGCTCTGTCTAGTTTTCATTTAAACTGTAGAAGCTTATAGTCAAATTGGGATGCGTTCTATAATCTTGTATGTGATTTGCATAACAAGGAATTTTCCTTTGATGTAATTGGAGTGAGTGAGGTATTTCGTGTTGACAGAGACCCCCGAATCGTTCTCCCTGGATATCACAATATTATAACGCGCTGTAGAAATGAGGATGGTAGAGGTGGCGTGGGTCTATTTATAAAAGACTCGATTAATTTTAAAGTTAGGGAAGACTTGAGCGTATTCATTCCACATGTTTATGAATCCCTGTTTGTCGAAGTGGAAAATGAATCTCATAAGAAAATAATCGCTGGTGTCATTTATAGACCCAACACTCTACCATCTGCCGATGTTGGTGTATTTACATCTACACTGTTTGATATTATGGAAATTATCAATACTGAGGGTAAATCAAGCCTGATTCTTGGTGGTGTTAATATTTGCTTATTGAAATATGGAACTAATGATAAAACAAGGGACTATGTTGATGGTATTCTATCTCGAGGTTTTTGCCAGTTATTCACAAGCCAACCAGAGTGACCCACACGTCGGCTACCCTGATTGATCATATCTATTCTAATCTGACCTGCAAAGACACATTATCAGGAATTATCTTAACTGATGTGGCGGATCACTTCGGTACATTCTATATTGTAAATGATTCAAACAGAAATACCGATAAACCTACATTCATTACTAAACGGAAATTTACTGAAACCAACATGACAAAATTTAAACAATTGCTATGTGATAGGGATTTTTCTGAAATAATAAATTATGATTGTCCTAACTCCGCTTATGATAAATTCATGTCAATCTATAAAACTATATTCAACGAAACATTTCCTTTGCTTAAAACACGATTCAATAAGAAATACATGAAACGTGACCCATGGGTCTCAACCGGGTTATTGGCATCTGCCAGACATAAAGCAAAGTTATTTAAAAAGAAACTTAGTAAACCAACTGACGAAAACATTAAATGCTATAAAAATTACTTGAATTTATTCAATAAAGCCAAGCGCGAGCTAAAAAGAAACTATTACTCCCATCTCCTAGAATTAAATAAAAACAATATGAAAAACACGTGGTCAGTACTAAAACAAGCAATAGGTAAACAAAACGACAAATCTAACTGGCCCCAGACTTTCAAAATAGACAACAAATATATTTCAGGTGAAACTGAAATAACAAATAGCTTCAATAAGTATTTTTCAAAAATTGGTAAAACCACCTCTGAAAATGTCCCTAAAACGTACAAAAAAGTTAATGACTATTTGAAAACACCTCAAATAAACAGTATTTTTTTTTAAAATATAGAACCAGATCAAGTCCTCGAAATCACAAACAAATTAAAACCTAAGCTTAGTACAGGTCATGATGAAATATCCTCCAAACTACTCCAGGAATCTATTGAATACATTAAATATCCATTGACACACATTATAAATAGATCAATAATTACCGGTATTGTTCCCAATCAACTGAAAATAGCTAAGGTAATTCCAATACACAAATCAGCTAATCCCACTGAATTAAAAACTATAGACCCATCAGCCTTCTTCCAGCTTTTTCGAAAATATTTGAAAGGATAATGTATAACAAGGTAATGAGCTTCCTCAATAGTAATAATATTCTTTACAAACATCAGTATGGTTTTCGTGAGAAACACTCAACAATTCACCCAATTATACATTTATTAAATCAATGTGCAATAGCTAATAATTCGACTCCTAAGCAAGTTACCTTATCTATTTTCTGCGACCTCTCAAAAGCATTTGATGTTATAAAGACAGACACATTCTTAAATAAATTAAATTACTACGGTATTAGGGGAGTCGCCAACAAATGGTTTGCCAGTTATCTTGTGAATAGGAAACAATATGTTCAAATCGGTAAAACGAAGTCAGATATTGAATTCATGAACTGTGGGGTACCACAAGGATCTATCCTAGGTCCCTTTTCTATACCTAATATATGTTAATGATATATCAAAATCCACAAATGCACATATATTATCTTTTGCAGACGACACTTCTTTAATCATTAGTGATACTGATATTTCCACCTTATATCAAAGGGCAAATGTAGAAATGAATAACTTATTTGAATGGTTTTGTGCAAATGGTCTCTCGCTAAATAAAAACAAAACAAAATATATTGTTTTCAAAGGTGGTACAAAAAATTTAGATTTTAACATCTTGGACATTTCAGTTGGTGGTACTCATTTAGAGCAAATTGGTTCTCAATTCCAAGAGAAAACCACCAAATTTCTTGGTGTCTTTCTGGACGAGACTCTTTCATGGAAATATCATTTGATTTACGTGAAAAATAAGATTTCTCGGGCCTTATATGGCATAAAACAAGTAAAGAAATTCCTACCAAAAAACAGTCTGAAAACTTTATACCTGGCTCTCATACAACCATATATCTCATATGGTTTACTAACTTGGGGGAACGCCAATTCATCAATCCTTCAGAAAACTGTGTCTTTGAAGAAAAGAGCTATTCGTATTATTAATAATGCGGGTTATAATAATCATACCGATCCCTTATTAAAAAATTGTGAAATCTTAAAATTAAGTGACATGTATCAATACCACGTATGTTTGTTCATGGACGACTTTATTAACAAGAGACTTCCTATATAATTCGATGGCCTATTCCGTCTAAATTCTGAGGTACAGGAAAATCTAGTCATATGCATGTACCTCGATGTAACTCTGCACTATCCAGTAAGCTGCCGTTAGTCAATTTTCCCATTATATGGAACAATTGGAATAGTATCCTTTCCACTTGTAATTCAAGATCAAAAACTAAGAAAACCCTGAAAAGTTACATCTTAGCTACTTACTCATCATCTGTAAAATGCAACAACCCTTATTGTTGTCAATGCACACATGTCTAGGTAATTATATGATTCCTTGGCACCTGGTCCACATACTTCCAATACACACACGACCAGACTTGCAAATACACAAACGGCGTTTTATTGAGCTGACTATTATTAGTTATGATTGTTCGGGGCCAATGGGAAGACAGCTTCGGCTACATTGGTTCCCCAATTTCTTTATATGTAATTTTACTTGTAAAATTGCATTATGTATATGTTATTTGATATTGAAATTGGAAATAAATACTACTACTATACATTATTTTTTTTTTTTTTTTTTTTTTTTTTTTTTTTTATATATATATATATATATATATATATATATATATATATATATATATATATATATATATATATATATATATATACGTGTGTGTTTGTATGTGTGTGTGTGTGTTTGTATGTGTGTGTGTGTGTGTGTGTGTGTGTGGTGTGTGTCAGTGTATAGGATAAGATTTAAACCCTTTACTTAACATACAACATAAAACTTCTTAAGGCATAACTTTATGTTGTAAGACTAATATAGGCCATGGTTATCCATTCAAACAATCGAAAGTCGTCTAACAGAAAACTAAAAGGCTAAGTACGAAATAGCATACATAAAACACGCACTTCAAGGCAAAATAAATAAACACATACCCACGCGTGTGCGCAGGCGCATACACACAAACACATACACCCACAAATACACACACAAACCACACACACACACACACACACATGCACTTGATAAAGGTTTCTTATAACCGAAACTAGTCGTGCTATTTTGGGCTGAGTGAAAATACTATTATTTCTGCTATTGAGGTATTATAATTATTATCGTAATATATATTATATATAATATACGTGAAATATATGCTTTATTTCCAGTTATAACTGCGTTATACATGTACTAATATATAAAATTTGTTTTCTATTTAGGTAGTAGTCGTTTGGTCATAATTCTGTAAGAATTATAAACATCACGAACACCTGAGCCCACGCCTTTATTATATGTAACATAAAACACACACAACACGACACAAACACACAAAACCAAATAACCACAGTTATCCTCTGTTATGTGTATCCCAATTCCTTATTAAAAGGCAGAATGTTTTCCAATTATGTCGTATCTAGTTGAAACTTTGACTCAGCACTGATCATAACACAACCCTGATAGCGCTTACCTAGATAACAAAATGAACGTTAACCCTTTATGCTTTGAGTAAACGGGTTACCGAAATGATGTACTCTTACTCGCTTCTACAAAATGACTTTAACTACCGTACTCTAGGTCAGAAACTGGATCGTGATGATAAGAAACTAAGCAATTACTGAGTATTATTAACGAAAACTAATTAGTGGCGTTTTTTATCAAACAAGTGTCGTCCTTTCGATTAGTTCTTATATAACTGTTTATTTGTTTAAATGAGGTTCAGTTTCTCGTAATTCTCTTCGCGTACACGTAAGACATGTCAAAATATGCGGATCCTGCAACAATTATATTTAGAAAAAATCATAATAGGCACCCACTGCCTTTCTCTCTCTGCCTCCTTTGTTAGTCTATTTATAAAGTGAAGCCTGATTAGCTGTCTTGCAAGATGGTGCTACAAACGTTAAAGTGTTACATCGTTCGGTTGCCGTAGAGTACCTTCAAGCGTTTTCCAGGTAATGTAGTTTTTCCTCGGCACACAAACGACCTTATCCCGCAATTCATATAACTGGCCAGAATAAACTGATCATACTCAAAATGTATCAAATATGTGACTTGTTTAAAGACCCGTCGCACATATTTCAATGTAGAAAGCATCCAATGTATTATGTTGCTGAAATGAACTCCAGGCAATTGTTGAAGATGGGCTTCGTGTCTTTTGTTTGTATATTTGTTTTGTTTTGTTTGGGATGTTTGTTAGTCTTCTGGACTGTTCACCGTCTGGTTCTTTTGAAATTGGCAGGTTTTTCTTTGTTAATCGTCATTAATTTAATTGTTTTGTATTTTTAACTAGACTTTAGGTAGCTCTTTAGGTGGAAGGTGTTATATGGATCTAATATATGATAATCTGCGTATGTATCTATTACTCTATCTATAAGTCTGTCTACTATTAGGATGGTCCTTCAGTAATTACGCTGAAAATGATAGAAATATTAATTATGTAGATATGAATAGAAGTAGGTAATAATAAATATAATAGTACTACAAGCTTTATATGGATCAAATAAATCATGGGCATGACATAACGTCGTTAACAAGGAAATAGACTAATGATCAATTCCATTTTAAATGTTAAAGTTGATAACACGATACAAAAATCAAAATTTAAATCCAGAAAAATCAATTAGTGATCCTGATGGAGAATTAAGCAACACGTGATCCGAATAAATACTGATAGCTAATTTAACCCATAAAGTATCTTAACATTGTCCCAGATTCTGCTCTTTCAAACATTGTAGTGAGGACTTTGGGGACTAGAAGGTAATCTCTAGTATATTGACGTCTATTGTCGACAAAGAATCAATGATTTCTAGTTTCAATGTTAAGGAGCAGGTATGTTACCTGTCCTATTAGATATGTGCGGACATAATGACTCAAGTTATACCTATATTCTTCTGTTAGTAAGCAAAGAACGGAATTATTCTGAAAATAATTATTGATTGCAACTATTATGAGGCCTTGTTTGGAAACGGGTTCAAACAAAATGGCATTAAACAAAGCAAGTAATTTCTGAAAGCCAAATTCTTCATATAAATATACTGATTTTGATGTATGTATGATACTATTGAGAAATAATTCCGACTTACCTTGGAAAATCAGTAATGAATAGGTTGGTATGGGATTATATTTATTGAAAACAAAACTAATATGATCGGATTTTACACAGTTAAGGTCCTAAAACTTATCTTTCTTTCGCAGGAACATTAGCCTATTCATGCAACTTTTTGGATAGAATCCTTTTCTTTTTCAATAACTAGACAGAAAATATTATTGCGAAAAATTATGATAAAAGAATGATAACTGATGAGATTAATTACTTTCTATCAGTAAGATTGTTATGGTCCCGTCAGGTAATATCGTTGCCAGTTTTGCAGATACGTTGTTCAAAATAATACGATTTATAAGTCAAGATTACCCTTTTGTTCATAAAATAAATATAATCTCAAAAGTTAGTATCTTCTATTATCCGAGTATATATTATTAGCTTTTCAGCAATGTCTCTTTGTATAGCCATACACGAATGAAGGTCTGTCTCTCCTCGTAACCGTCTCTATGTAATCCTTCTATCAAGTTGTTATTTTATTTAGTTCTAGCTTACTAAATCATCTATCATAAATATCGCACAATAATAATGACAGTTTTCAATCATACAAATGCCACAATCATTACTTTGTAATTAAAAGATGGTGTGCTACTTAAAGGTGATGTCCATATCCCTGTATTTGAACTGATTCCTTGATAAGTGTATGTCGGTAGGTGCAAGTGTTATGTAAAGGGAATGATTATAGCTGTATCAAGTTAGTAAAAGTTATTTTATTATATAATCTAATTTCTGCAGATGTAAAGGCCAACATAAAAGCCTTGGGAATATTCAGGTGTCACAAATGTTAGAAGTATGTTATCAGTATGATAATGTATTTGGCTTACCTTTATCGAAACGGAGAGAGAGGTAGTTTTTGTAAGCGTAATACGGATCTAATATATCACCTGCTAGGTAGCATTATTGCGATAAATCCAATTGGTAGAAGAATGTTGTCTCAGCGACTAGTCAATCTTCCTTGTCTTGCTTCAGGTTTCTTGATTTGTATTATCGATATTAGCTAGGGTTAGTCTGTGCAGCAGGTCGCAGATTTGTGCCTCGGCTGTGGGACTATATTTGGAGAGGTTTCTCATCCAGCCAGGCAACTGGATAGGTTTTCTCCACTAAAAATGCAATATATTCTAAATTCTAACTTTCTTTCGAATTAGACTCCATGTGGAAGCTATACATTACGTCCCCCTCATTTGACATTGAAAGTGCCATTATTATTATTAGTAGTATATAGTCAATAAAGAGAGGATGACTTTAAGAGAATCATGTCATAAATATGTTTCATAAAAAATATAAGTGTCTTTTAATTGTAAAATAATAACCACATTAAGTAGCACATTATTTTCTCAGACAACATTATAAACATCTGCATAATATCCTTTCTTACTTCCTTAAAAATAGAGTACATTTTCATCATGTTATGATATACATACAATAAACACAGGTTTCAGTGGGAATTTACCCAAAGTGTACATATTTCCAACATAAGGCAGTATAGTGTATGGGTTAAAGTGACTTTCCGGATCCATAAGGTCTACATTGAAAAGACAAAGATGTATCACGATGTTGTGAAAACTATGTTTGGCAGATTTCAAAATCATGTTGGCATGAATAATTACAACAACTTGCAATCGTTATAGACGCTAATGCTGTAGCGCATGACATAAAACATTTTAACCAGGACATATTTTCATCGTTGATTAATTTGGGTTATGATGAAAATTATAACATGAAAACATAAATCAGATTCCTGGGTACACATTATCAAAGATAGTTGAAAAAAAGAGGTTTCCTGTTCCAAGAAACACTCGTTCCCTTTCCTAAAATATATCCTTTAGCTGTCACTGGTTTCCTATTTTTCGGCTACACCACTATAGCTGACACCTCAGACGCATCATTAAATATTTAACGTAACCTACATTATCCTGTCTTCACATTTAAGCTTCAGCCTTACCGTAGTTTACTCCATATATCAATAAATGAGTGCACTAAAGAATTTAAAAAAACGAGCGTAGAAAAAAACTAACATTGAATGTAGCTTTGGTTATTGCCAAATGTAATTTTAATAGAATATATCAATTTCACTGTACAAATATTTACATATGATCACTTAGATAACAAGTAAAATGTTCAATAAAAAAGATATTTTAGCAAAAAAGTCTGGGATTTGAGGCATCTAATTGTGAAAATTTGAATATATGGAATAATTAACGATTTTCAGGAGCTATATACAGTATTTAAAACAATTAAGTTCAAGTTTCCATATACAACATAAACACTAATTTTTTTAAATTTGAAGAGATCATTGTGCAACGATTGTAACATTTTGACTGTTCACGTAAATCGACTCCAGCCTGGAAGGTCTATCGATATATTTTATTTCTATATGCTACCATAACGTATTTTTCGTGTTCTAGAATTGCTCGATGTAATAAATACTTCAGAATATAATTATAATAATCTAAACCAGAAATTTACAGTATTAAGATAAAGAACTATTTGTTCAATTACTGATTAAACAAAATTTAAAAGATATACACAATAAATCATGAAAGACTCTTTATGTAATATACTTAGATTTGTAGCTATATATCATCGCATTTATCTTGTTTCATTTAACAATCGTGATTATTTACATCCAATAAATGTCCCTGTTGATTAGCGTTCTCGTTACCTGGACCAGATACATCACAATCATACATCTTTATATAAGCACTCTTCACTTTATCTGTTAGTTCTGAGAAATCAGTCGTATGTTACTAGATAGAAATTACCGATTACATCTAATGTCACAGATACCTAATCCTATTTCTAAACAGGTTGTCACAATAGTTACACTAACTATTTGCCTTGGAAGTGATATAATGATTTGGTTATTATGTGAACCGCCTCTTAAATACGATAATTTGAAGCCGAAGCTTCTGATGACAATTTAATAACCTCATCTATAGAGTGTTAAGATCGTTCATTTAATGGAATACAAATTTGTGAGAAATAATTTCTGGTTTGATTAAATATACAAAAGCTACATCTGACGTCTTCGTGTCAACAATGTTTAAATGTAGTATTACTGTATTAATTTCCTGAGCCCAACATGTTTATGTGTGATAATTTTAGGGCATGGGACAACCATTTCTCTCTCTCTCTCTCTCTCTCTCTCTGCTCTCTCTCTGTCTTTCTCTCTCTGTCTTTTCTCTTTCTCTCGCTCTCTCCGCTTCCTCTCTCCTCTCTCTCTATATATATATTGTATATATATATATATATATATATATATATATATATATATATATACCACACACACACACACACACATATTCTTATATATATATATATATATATATATATATATATATGTATTCCATAAAGGGTTCGGTTTTTCATTCCTAATGTTGGTTTTGCTCTGTGTATAGATATGCGTTATCTTAAGGCTTATATCCTAGGTTCTAATCCATTACTGGATATTTCGTTGTGTTCTGGGTTTCCTCAATTAATAGTGAGTGTGTGACCTACTTATAATGACTGAAATATATGGAGTATTACCTACATTATTCACACGATATGCTACCGATAGAACAAGTAACTAAACCCACTAGATGTAATCCACATGGCGTCCTTCGGGACATAAAACATCGATATCTAACATTTAGGGTGACGAGATGTTGCTGTTTGTGACCAGTTTCCTACAGGTTTACATGTATATGATGACAAAGTAGTGAACAGGATTCATCAGAATATAACAAGGCAATAGCGTGACATAACGAAGGCGTGTCTGTGTCACTCGAGACGAGTAATATGGAATAAGAATTGTCTTGGATGTATTATGCAAACCTAATATGAGGCAATAATCCGAGCATACGGCATACCTTAGGATATTATATATAGGTGAATATATATCAAATATGCTTTTAGTAATTGGAGTTGCAAGGTCAAACTAAGAATGAGACCTGCATTTACTTACTTAAATTTAGAATTACATGAAGATCTGATTTTATCTAGCTGAGTTGAAGATATATTATCTACCTCTATGTACATATATTGGTCTAACTACATGTTCGTGCATGGACGTGCGTGTTCGTGCTTGTCTTAAGTGATGTACATATCTGTGTCTAAGAAATAATATCACCATGGTATTTATTTACGAATGCTTGTAATATAAGGTGCTTACCTGTATGCATGCATGTATGTATGCTTGTGGGCATGTGTTTGCGTTTTAGGATACATATATGCATCCACATATACACACGCACGCACGCACGCACACGCACACACAACACACACACACATATATATATATATATATATATATATATATATATATATATATATATATATATATTATATATTTAAAGGTAAATCAGATAAGAGAGGAAAGTGATTTTAAGACTGCGCAGAACCTCAACGATTCACGTCTTTCCATTAAAACAAGAATTAAGTGTGTCCTTGCTAAATGTATTTGATGAGAAGTGTTATATGTCTGTGGTAAATTGATTGGGGGATAAGTACTTCATTTCTTACGTGATGGTTGAGATATTTTAGTATCCTTCTAAAGGTATTGACGTCAGCCACAGTATTCTTCATTTTGTTTGGATACGTTATATAAAGATATCAAAGTTACTTAACCCAAAGTGGATTTGACGTGTCTTTGCATACCTCACAATATCGAGACGACCTGTCAAAGTTATGAGAAAAAAAGTTGATTGTAGAAACTATTTATATGATACAATAAGACAATTTATGATTTTATCATTCCACTTTTTTCAAAATTTCATTTTCTGCTGGTGATACAGCGTATCAATTCCAATATATTTTAAACAACTTATACCATCTATCAATGCCAGTTTCCTAGATCACTTATGAAAGGTATTTTGAAAACAGAGACCTTACTGACGAGGCTACGGTATTTGTTTACGTATAAGGCGGTAATGTCTTTCTGCGGTAGTACTCTTTAACTTAATAGAGTACTTTATTGTATCTGATTGGAAGTGCTTCATCTGATGCTCAGGTTAATTATTCCACACATAATATATGTATGTTCTGCTAGCTATTATACTTTCTTATAATATTGCTCTATTCGGTAATATTCCAACAATACATATGCAATATATAATCAGTCCTCAAACTTGATAATGTATGACAAGTTTTAAGTTCAACATACTCATCTAACAAATAATATTCTACTCACAAGTTAATATAGCAACGATAGTAGAATTATAATAGACATAGGGGGGGGGATAGGTCTGCTCATTCGTGTAATTTAAGGAAATTATAGTTTTAAAAGACCTATAATTAGTTGACCTAAGATATCAGCTTGAGTCCTCGCGAATCACTTCCGAATCAGTTCACTTACTACTAGGTCACAAAAACGAAGCCAATTAGCTTAATAAATGTAATATTCATTTTATTTGATATATTTCGGAATTCCCGCTGACAACAACAACAACAACAACGAGATTAACAATGACGACAACAATTCGATTTGAACATTAATAATTATTATTTATCAATGAATACAACCTTCGAATGGCAAGGGTTTTCAGAAGAAGTCAAGACCTTTGAAGGAAAGAGATATTTCAAGTATTCCTCCTCGGCAGTCTATCACATAGAGTTAGGGTTGCAAAACGAAATTCACAGTCACTATATGAATTACGCCGAGACATGGTTACATGCAAATGTGCCTTGCAGGGTGATATCAGATATAGGATTAATTTCTAATGCAGTCAAGTTCAAACAGGTATTCCGGTACCATGTCAACGATAGATAATATATAAGTTATTAGTGAAATCTGGAAATTGATACGCTGTATAACCTCGAGCAATGTTATAG
The DNA here is from genome assembly GCA_025642065.1 of Paralvinella palmiformis. NCBI lineage: Eukaryota > Metazoa > Annelida > Polychaeta > Terebellida > Alvinellidae > Paralvinella > Paralvinella palmiformis. The sequence goes on from JAODUP010001230.1 coordinate 53,891, forward strand.
TAATATATGCATATTGTTTATACCAGATGTAACAAAGGCAAGGGCTATAATAACAACTGTTTCTGAGGTCTAGAATGCTTTTAAACAGTGGACGATCTTAAGATGGTAGTAGGCAGCTCGACACACTGATGACACAAGTTCAGCATATTTACACAGTTTTCAACAATAACCTCTAAATATTTTGATTACCAATAGGGGTAATGCAGGATTCACTAATCTGTACTGTTGTTGCTTTCCTGGGTTTAACATAATCTAGATTATGTTAAACCAAGGAAAGCCAAATATATATAAAAAAGTATCATCATTTGATTTTAGAAGATGCTTATTCGTCCATTGCAGAATGTCACGAACACAATGTTCCGCATCCTTCTTGAAAGAATTTGAGACATAATACGATGAAAAGACACGGTATGGGACTGTTGTTCCAAATAAGATTGAAAATATTCAAGTATTGTACATGATAAACCAAACATATGTTTCAACGTAGTAAAAAGTATATTATGGTTAACGTTATCAAATGCAACCTAAAATTCTAGAAGTAATTATAACTTACTGTGATTTTTACCCGAATCTAGACTAATACAGTGACCAATTGTCCATGGAGACTGCTTCGTTAAGTGATTCATTGAGGTTAATATTTAATAAGTAGTAATATAGACAGGAAACAATTGCATCTTCTATAAGTTTAGATACAAATATAATATTATTTGAATAATAAAGTCCAAAAAGTATATTTTTACTTGGGATATTACAAAGGCAGATTTCATGGATGAATTAACTACATTTCGAATTGGGTTTATCGGAATACACTGACTCTCTTTTATAAGCAATCAAAAGCACAGAGCAACTGCTTACAGATACCATTGGATTACCTTTTCTCTAACTGTCTGAAAGTGATATCTGTTGAGGATAGGAATGTATACATCATGGACATGTATGACTATTCTCACAAATGGCATACTATGGAACCTTTTACAGCTTTTGATAGAACTTATTATTACATATATTTGTCTCAATTGGTAATAGTTCGGGAAACAGTGTGATATATATATATATATATATATAATATATATATATATATATATATATATATATATATATATATATATATAGTATATTTATTTAAAAACTGAATCATATGTAATATTGTGACTTGCCAGAGACTTGCCAGAGACTTGGATTTTACCAACTTTAACCACTTCATTATGAACAGACAAAGGGGTCCTAACTAAAATGTTCACAATACCTCCCAAGTCTCTTTTTAGGTTGAATATCCTTAACAAGCTATGGGAGTAATGATCTTATTATTTCCATTATCCAAAAGGGTGCATGTTCATCTACCAATTTGGCTAATGCGTTAATATAAAGATCCACCATAAATTCAATATCATCTGTTTGATCCAGTACCAGAAAAGAGAAGTCCAGATTAGCAAGAATCGATTTATTTTTCTTGTAAGAAATAAGCAACAGTGTTGAAGAAAGAAACTCATTATTGATCGGATTAGGACCATAACGATAGATACCAAGATCTAATATGTCAAAATGTCTGGGTGTGCTTTTTGGCACATTGTGTCTGAGATTGGAGTATTTATTTTATATCTACATTCCTCTAACAATCCTAATCACACAATAACGTCATCCACCCTCAGTGATTAACATATCTAACAAACTAAGCAAACAAACACGATGCTTTGTGTAATCAATTGTACTGACGATATCGTGGGGCATCAAGTTATCAATTAAAATAAAATAAAAGAAATAACAAAAAATAACTTCATGATAAATAAATAATATAATATAAATTAAATCAAATCCAAAATACATACTGAGCACCATTTTCATTGGTGTGACCTATCTGAAGGATTAAATATCAGAGAAATATTCCAGTGCAATAACATCGAGAGGGGTTCACACTTCCAGCTATACGTAGCGTAGCATATTGGTAGATAAATATTATCAAATATATCAATACTATTACAATAGCACATTAATTCTGGACAAATTATCATGCTGTATATGATACTTTATTGTTATGAGGATAATTGATCTTGGTCTTACTCATACGTTGAGTGTGTTTCTATTATCGCAATGTTACAGAATTCAACTACCCTTCAGCATGTACTAATGTTTATTGAAATTTGAAAAATGCCATATTTGTTTTCTTTTTTTTAAACAAATAATCACTGCGAAAGCCAATTAATAAATTTCTTAATGCTCATACAATTGTGTCCTATATTTTAAAGTGATATCTCGTTACAATTGAAAATATACATTTCTATCTTGAAATTGATGATCGGTCGCGTTTTATATCATGACATTATACAAAGCAATTTAAATATCCCATTTTAGGACAATTAATAATTATTTAAATTGCTATATGTCTTAAATAACTGGCATATATATAAAGATAAAAGGACTGACAATAGAATCTAGCCTTATAACTCATCGTTTAGGAAACTGTAATCCGGTGATAGTCAAATTACATGTTACTCTACTAATAAAATAAATTATCTTAAAACAGATAGTATCTTTATTAATATAAACTTATATATTTATTAACGTGATTATCACTGTTCAAACCATGACCTGTTATATCAGTTTACTATTTACAGTCAACTAAATGGAATAAAATAAAAGCCGCATACAAATCAACATTAAAATGTTATCTTAGTATACAATTGGCTGATTAGACGATTCGTTGATTAATAGAAGATACCTATCTATCTTTGTATTTTATAACCCTAGCTATTTTCGGCAACTTATAGAAATAACAAACATAATTATGAATATAACTGTAATTTAATGCAAACTTAACTTCCTACATTTGTTTGCCAATGGGCCAAAGGTTAGTGAACTTGGACAATAGACGTAGAGCTAATGCTGAAGTACAGAGTTGGTAGGTGGTCGAGTTATAGAAGTAAAATACATTGTCAAAGCATAACAATAATTTAAGAATGTTAGTTTGAGTTTGTGTTTTTGGCTGTAGTTATTGCACATCCTTACACAATAATTATAATAGTTCTGACACGTTATTAGAGCAAATAGATTTGAGTGTATTATTAATTCCTGAAGATCAAACGTTTGAGGTCCATAATACACTACCTTTTGTTTATATAGAAGTATTTACAGGTATTTCTTAAAGTACTTTTTGAACGATTACATCATAAGATATGCATATTATAAAAAGAGCTTTATTAATAAAATAAGATTCTAGTTTGTTTGACCATTGATAACCATTTACAAACGCAATTATAATAATCTGTATTTACCTTTAAAACAATAGTGTGCTGATCCATAGAACTATTATTGACGCCATCAAATTGCCAGAATTTTCCAGTTTGGTAAAATTACCATTGTTTGTCTTGAGGATAATTCAAGCATCATCGATAAAGAAAAATCTAAATATAATTTGTTAAGTATTTAGTGTCAGACTAGAGAGCGGCCGTGTAACATAAGAGCATTTCATTATTCTCCTTCCCGCCTTCGAATCTGACTTCCGGTAGCAACCGTAATGGCGACCCTCCCCTAATTTGGATTATTTCCCTATATGTATGATATCAGGTACATTTTGAGTTTATTATTGTGGAATTTTTGGTTACTGTTCTAAGCA
>JAODUP010001230.1:62500-83618 GCA_025642065.1 Paralvinella palmiformis
TAGACACACACATAGACACACACATAGACACACACACACACACACACATAGACACACACACACACACACACACACATATATATATATATATATATATATATACATATATACACACCCTAGTGAAAATTAAGGACCATTGCAATAAACATATTAAGAACATATTAATTGCAATTATCTGTTTAAATTAATATGAATCATAGCAATATTTTCTGTTCACGATAGCCTTCTTATGTTTAATATTACCTGCAATGTTCTACCTTTGTACGCCGTGTTGAGGTGTAAACAGAGATTTAGCAGTCATATGGGGGAATTTTGGGTATTGGTTTGTAGTGTATACGGTAATGGTGCCTGCTATATATACAAGAATATAAGAAGTTTTGTGGAGTGATGCTATGGTTAGAAATAACCAGACTACTATGTGTATTATTATATGAACAACATCTGGTTTTGTCGTATATCTCCAGCCGATTTTTATTAAGTAAACTTCACCTACAATAATAATGTATCTGCGGTGACTTGTGTGGCAATACATATAAAAGTACCGTTCCTATTAGCAATACACTATGCGACTAATAGAGAAAAGCTGGGTGTCTTGTGAGTCGAGCGCCATAGCTCTAGGTGTGTCACATTTATAAAACAGAAAACGCGGATATTTCAAAACTGTCCTCATCTATAATTGTTTATTGACAAAACTACGTAATCACCAAATGATCTTCGTCGTATATGCTGAACCTTGGCCGAGTTTATTTACTATAATAATACTTACTTATGATAAGAGCGATGATAATGTAATATTAACCGTCACTGGATCGTTAAAATATAGTTAAGGAAATTAGTATTAACAGTAAACAATTATCTTCTATCTTACTAAATAAAGGTTTACCCTGCGATTAATCCTCCACTCCATAAAATGTATTATTTTGTTTCACTGTTCCCACTCTCAATCTTCAAGTATTTTCCAGATACCTTACTTTTCAATTTAGCTGCAGACGTCAGAGGATTGACGTATTGCTGACGATACCCATTACAACCGTAGCGTTTTAATTTTATCATGTTTATGTTTTTGTTAACAAAGTTATTTAGTTTCATGAAATTAGTGTTTGCTTCAAGAAAGCCACACAAAAGGAATGTAAATAAACGACTGATTGTTTTGATATATCGCCTCAGTACGACTCACATACCTCACTAGCCGTCGTCTCATAAGGTAATATCCAGCTTCCAGCAATGAATTTACGAAGATTGTATACAAAAGGTTGAGCTTTCTGGATCCTTCTTGGGTAGTAATAAATCATATTGCCATTCTCCCTCTATTCACTTGTGAGTTATGTGGAGAGAAAGGTATTTTTGGATAATTTTGTAATTGTATAAGGACATAATCTGAGTATATCAGTGTATAATTAAATGAACAGCATAATGAATAATTAGTTGGATGGTTATTTGTATGAGTAAGTTAGTCTCTTCTCAGCCCTAGTAATTACTTCAGTAAAACAAAGCAATATTTCCTGAAGTAGATCTCAACCGAAGCTGAAACAAACATTCATTACTGACATCAGTCAGATTTCAGTACACACAGTTAATTACTATTAATATGTGTGTTTTGGTATCTTTACAGCTATGAAAGAAAAATTGGAAAGTTGGTTTATTTTCAATTACTCTAATCAAAACAGTTGTTTTGATTATAGTAACAGCGCTTGTTCTAGACAAAGGCTACAAAGTTAACAGTTTCTAGATTCTGGTTTGAAATTCAAAACTAGCTAGGGAATTCTGGTATAAATAGTGCTGGCAAAGTAAATACTTTAGACACATGCACTTGATAAAGGTTTCTTATAACCGAAACTAGTCGTGCTATTGGGCTGAGTGAAAATACTATTATTTCTGTTATTGTCGGAGGTATTATAATTATTATCATAATAGATATTATATGTACTGATATATATGCTTTATTTCCTGTTATAGCTGCGTTATATATGTACTAATATATAAAATTTGTTTTCTATTTAGGTAGTAGTCGTTTGATCATAATTCTGTAAGAATTATAAACATCACGAAAACCTGAGCCCACGCCTTTATTATATGTAACATAAACACACACACACACACACACACACACACACACAACACAACACACACACACACACACACACACTCACTCACTCACTCACTCACTCACTTACTCACTTAGCTACTTACATACGTATATGCATGTCTGAATTTCGGAATGAATTTATGTATGCCTGTATGTATGTACGTATCTATGTATGTATGTGTGTGTACATAAAGCAGAATGAAATAGTTATGCGTCTATATTCACATATTCTTTTATGCTTAATATATTAAGCAGTTATATCATATTACATAATACCACAACAATTGTATTAATTTAGATTTCATAATTCAACACAACATCTTTACGAAATGCTACTTAATATATTTTTTACTGTACAGTATGTATATTTCCAGGTATTACAATCATAATATTAGGAATCAACCTGACTGAATATGTCGAGAGTATGATGTCACCAAACAATCAGCCAGATATTTGGTTGCTTGGACTTACAGTAATATTTATTAATTATTGTTTTAATAATAACATTAGTTAGTTTGTTTTCTATCGTATTAATTGTCTTATATTTCTAACTTCGCTAAGTGAAAACAGACATCTGTAAGTTTCTTATTTAGTTTCAACTTATTTAATTTATAAACATCAAGTATTTGTTACTCAACATAAAATCAAACTAACTTAACCTCTCTCTCTCTCTCTCTCCTCTCTCTCTCTCTCTCTCCTCTCTCTCTCTCTCTCTCTCTCTCTCTCCTCTCTACCTCTCCCCTATCTCTTTCCATAGCTAAATACTATTTTACTTCCTGTATTTTCTTCTAGCCATTAACTATAGGCCTTGTGGGTATAATTTGTACAGGAATGGGTCACTATAAGCTGGTTAGTATGACACAATGATGTAGAAATATATTATTATAACTCATTTTTATATTTAATATAAGAAAATCTCATAAGTATTAGCGATTCTACTTTACTCCTCAGCTAGTAGCTTGGCTTATTTATACTCCACTTGTGACCATCGCTGGCTATATATTCTTTGTACAAAGGGGCTGTTTCAATCACGCCACCTATGGAGTAACTATGAGGATATATGGTGTGTGCAGTCAGATAAAGAACTCCTGTATTTGCTTACTGTGAGTATTAGAGGAAACTGTATATGAATCAACAATTATACCCAAGGTGATAATATGAAATTCTTTTTGTTCTTATCCGCCAATCTTTCTATAAAGACCTTTAGTAGATTTGTTGATTGATTCATTTATTGATTGATATAGAATTAACTTTTGTTATTTTATATTATATTTGAAAATAAACCTTGAACATTTATCGTTGTTCCTTTACAGTTCTTCTCAGGCCATCAGCGTCTACAATCAACAGTCATGTGACAATATCCGTTTCGTCACATCCGTTTATTTGTCTGAGATGGTGATGATGACGTCAGTGTTAGCCGCGTCTATCATTGGCTGTTTGTTGGCTTGCGCTACGATATGCTGTCACAAATTTTGTATTTTACACGTAAGTCAAATTTAGGATTCGAATAATTGTTTTCTGTAGCAAATGAACGTGAAAAGATACAAAAAAACAAACATAAATAAACATACGCGAGCGGGCGCGCATGTGTATGTATGTGTGTGTGTGTGTGTGTGTGTGCGCGCGCGTGCGTATATATATATATATATATATATATATATATATATATATATATATATATATATTTACAGAATTGAACACACAAATGTCTTTGTTGTCATAGTTCCTGTTTTTTATTCCCATTGTTTTATACGTTTAGCAGGAAGAAGTCCAGCCATTGTTAGTATCAGCAATAAGAAGAAGATCATATTTATACCGAAGTCAACAAACAACAACTTATATGACAGACTTGATATCAACTCGTAAACTTCGGACACATCAACCTCAAAGTAAACAGAGTGGCAACACCATGTTATGATGTAGAAATTCTATATAGTGGCTTATATATATGTCTATACAGTATCTGCTCCAAACAGCAACATTGCCCACATACAAACTGATTTACTAGTTGATGCTATATGAATTAGTTGAAAAGTTTCCAGACTTTTATGCTGTATTATTCAGGGTGAAACCCGTTGCATCAATAGACAAATGAAGTCTGTTATGTTATCATAATAATTTTCTTTTGTACTTATTTAGACCACTTTCTGGCAAATATAATAAATAACATTAATTTGTGCGGGAAAGAATGGTATCGTGTTTGATAATAAGATGTTCTGTATTCCAGTTTTATTCAGTAGCCAATTTTTACGCATCCCTCTTGGACACGGGTTCTAATTTCGGCCTGACTGTGTCTATATTGGGTTTCATTCCCTTTGGAGGTCGTTCGGCCCATTTATCCCACCAAGTGCACAAACGTGGCCGTAAAACATCAAACATCATCATCATCATCATCATCATTTATTCATTCACGCTAGAGAGATGAATCAGCTTAATATATAAACTCTGCTCTAACTATTAATATAAAAGGACTTTGGTGCAAGTAGAATATTAATAATACGTGGATGAAAGACGAATCGATATGTTGATTGCAATCGATTTAATATATAAAGTAAAATAGGTATAATGTCCAATCTCTTTACTCTTGTTTTTGATTACTCAAAAAGAAGACAATAAATGTTTTGACATTTTCTAATTTTCTTCTGAATTAATTGAGACAAGGATGAACATTGGACGAAAGGAAACGGACTCGAACCAGGAATATGATCGTGTATTTGGGAATGAGTGTGTGGTATGCATACTTTCTAATAATAATAATTACAAAACTTGTAGCGCGCCAATATCCTCGAAAACTATCGAGCTCAGTGGCGCAGCTGATACAGGGGTTGTGCAAACTCATAATCCGGGGGTGCGATGCAAAGTTCATGAACAATGATCAGATGGCAAGGAAACTTAGGAAGAATAAGCGAGTCTGAAAAGGTGAGTTTTCAAATGGTAACGGATCGCATTTGTTGTCAGAGGTCATATCCATTGAACATTGCTATTCTCTAAGACGTCAAAGGTACGTCGTAGAGACTCTAAATCATTTGAGAAAATATCCAGAAATGTTTAACCAGATTGCTTTTGGAAGTCCATGCGCCACGGTCCTACATTAATTTGGGTTAAGAGTGGGTGGTTATATATTTATGAAGCTTTTTGTCATTCAAATAATGTTCACGTAATTCAACTAAAGAGAATGATATAAGGAGCATAACACATTTTCTGAAAAGGTTATTTAGTGTCTACAATCGGTCAGTCTGCCGATCAATCGGTCAGTCAAGCAGTTAGTCAGTCAGTTAATCAGTCAGTTAGTCTGTCAGTCAGTCATTGGATAAGTCATTGAGTGAGTTAGAGGGTGTGTCAGTGAGTGAGTCGTTGGGTGAGTGAATCAGTATGTGTGTGTCAGTAAGTTAGTGAGGGAGTCAGTGAATCAGTGAGTGCATATCATAAAACAAATAAGTGTATAATCGATATTGTAGATATTTACATTGCTAACAGATAAAGTATAACATAATGGTGACTCCTAGATTTAACATAATCATATTTTAAGTTTCTTTAAATAAAACGTCTGTGCCATAAAACTAAGACCCAACCCTGAATGTCAGCTCCAAACCAGGAACTATTAAACAGGCTCAAAATGCTCTCCAGCTAATAATTTTCCTAGAATAAAGAAAATCAATATTCTGAAAGATAGTTTTATTGATATATGATTCTTCTGTTCAGTAATATCGCGCGCTCGCGTGTGCATGTGTGTATGTAAGTGAGTGCGTATATGGGTGTATGTATGATTTACAAATTTGATGGGCGTGTTTACGCGTTCACGTATATGTAGGTGGTGGTGTGGGAGTGTGTACCTGTGTATATGTGTATGTATGTGTTTACAATTGTTTTAAGATTACTGTATATTTTTCGCGACAACGTTGCAGTAGAAAGAAATAAAGCTTGACATATCAAGGTCATTCTTCTTCTCAAAATAGATAATTAAATCAAATTGATCTGATCACGTCTTCATTATGAAGCATTTATAAACATGCAGTACTTCTATAATCCTGATACATGAAGAACTGTACAGTGAAATTCCAGATAAGATATTTAATAAACACAATGAGATAGTTTAACCAGAAACACTATTTGTCGGCGAAAGATGACCGGTCATGTTAAGATCCATTAATTTTGGTGATTTATGCAAACAATTTGAATTGGCTTTATTTAACTGCTTTTAAAGTATTTCCGATAATCTTAAATTAAAAAGAAAACAACTTGTTCTACCTTTGTCAATCATAGAGTTATTGTTGCTTACCAAGCTTGATTCATCATATATATTATGCTCTTGTTTATTATGTTATGTAATCCATTTTGTTAGGTCTTGTTTTGTCAATGGACAAGATGTATGTTTGTTTGCCCATATAGCGTTTTCTCTATGATATTACTGGCAACAAATACTAAGAAAGGTGTGTTGGATAATCCTGAAGGTATGGTTAGTAAGTTATTGTATAAATTATATAATTAATGATTAATTATAAATATTAATTAATCTTTACTGGCTCCTGTTTAGGCTTATGCGGGGTAATAATGATATTGAAAGGTATGGATATCTCGCTTACACACACACGCACACACACAAAGAGAGAGAGAGAGAGAGAGAGAGAGAGAGAGAGAGATCAGGTAGGTGGCAGGTAGAATCATCTGTTATGCAGATGTGAAAGGAAAACGCCATGTTTTGTAGACATGTTTTGTAGACTTTTGTGTAGACCTGTTTTATAGACATGCTCTGTAGACATGTTTTTAGGTAGCTTTTATGTTGGCCAACTCTAAAATATTTTAGAAGTGTCGGGTGCGGTTTTCTAGATGTCTTATTGACAGTTATGTAAATGAGTTTTAACTTGACGTTTTCTTGGACATTTCTTAGCCCATTTTTAGTACGTGTTCACGATGTCACGTGGCAATGTGTTTTGAGAAGAGGTGGACTTTTAATGGCGATATTGTGTTTATGGTTTTTACTATCAAGATATTGGCATCTGGTGTTAGTGTAATTATAAATTAAACTCAGATTGGTTATACCGATATCACGATAGGCGAGCGTTCGCACGCGCGCGCGCGCACACACACACACACGTACACAAATACAAGCACACAATGACGTACAACCCTCCCCCACATCTTTCTCTCTTATTCGTACAATTCGCTATTTTTGTGCGGGGTGTTGCGTGTGTGTGAATGTGCATGCGTGTGTGTATGGTGATGCATGTTTACATATTTTCATATTCATTTGCTAATTTCTTAATATAGAAAACAAACTTAACCAAATATAATCTGTTTCTCTCTCCTTCGTACCAATCGTTTATCTGTATGTATGTGCGTGTGTCCGTACGTGCAAGCGAAAGAGAGATTGTGAGAGTGTGCGTGTGTGTTTATTAGTGTGCGTGCGTGTGTGTTTTAGGATAGACATATAGTGGCACTGGTTCATTTGAGACATCTATCTATCTATCCATAAATCTAAACATAAATAAAACTATACATGCATCATTCTAAATATAAACTTTCTACGCCTCCACATATCTATATATACGTAAACTATATATATATATATATATATATATATATATATATATATATATATATATATATATATATATATATATGTCAGGGTTAATCATCAGCCTGTGGGGAATAGCGAAATCGCTTTCCGAACGCGGCAAATGTGTCACACGCACAAGGAACCGACTACATGCAGGCTACGTTCAAAAGCGGAAACAAGTATAAAAATACAATTTGACGCCATAGCCCGTGGTAAATATCGCCTGCTTGTGATTTAATAGTTAGTACATACCCAAAATAACTACTTTGACACCACTGTTTACATTCAACAGTTAATTTCTGTGGTTCAAAAGAAACTCGTACATAGGACATTTCGCGCCAGATACTGACCTCAGTTTTATTATGGGTTCACAAAGCTAATGATATCCTGCCTATATCAATAGTTCGGACAGGGGTCCTAAAGGTCGGACGTCGCAAGGTGTTATCTGACCATGGTGAAAGGTTTCCACCTTTACAAGCTGTCGGCGCCTCAACCAACTTAACAATACTGTAAAATGAATTATTAATGGACTAGGATGAAATATCATATCAATTATGAGTAGCTACATTTTCTCAACATAACAGCTAATCCTAATACATTTATGGTCATCACTTCCGATGTCGCAAGTTGTTGTCTAATCAAGATAAAAAGTACCATTTGACACCACAAGTCGTAATAAACAACACGTCAGTATGGTTCAATGGTAAGTTAATACATATACAAGTTAACTGCTCTGACATCACAGTTTACATTCAAAAATAATTAGCCGTGGTTCAAAAGGATCCTATAGAATTGAGCATTTCGACACAAGATATGTTGACCTCAATCTCATTCTGGGATAGCTAAACACAACATCCTAACTATATCAACCATACAGACAGAGGTCCGTCAAAACTGATATCGCAAAATGTTGTCTACCCAAAGTAAAACTTTCACCTTTTATAGCATCTCGGTGCGTCAACCAAATTAACAGCCTGTTGAGAGTGTGGCACAATTGTGTTATGTATACTACCTACACGTGGAACCAGAGAAATGACTAAGCTAACAATAAAGTAGCAATATCGCACCTCGCATTAGTATTATACCACTACGAAGCATCGCCAAATCCCTGAGTAAATACTATAATTTACTCAAACCGAACAACTAATTATCATACATGTACGTTCATCACTTAGTGTATGTTCATCCACACATAATTTAATATCCCTTATTATATGCTGTTAGGTATGGTGGGTTCTTATTAAAGCGCTTATCAGCGTGATCTATTTGACCAAGTCATCAAGTTCTAGAATTACCAAAATCTGATAAATGGTTATAACAATGGACCACTGTTTTGTTTATATTAACAAACACCATGAGGACCATTTAATATATGTGCTACTTTAATCAAAACACTGAATAGAATAATTTAATAGGACATATATGCCTTGATTTAGCTTTGTTATATTTTCGATTAAATAACAGCATTGTGTGAGTCTGGTTCATTAAGTTACAGTCGTTATTAAATATCTCCCTCAGCTCTTCGACATTTATATTGACTTGGTAATAAACTAGAGTATTGTAAATATTGGTACGCATGTGTGCCCGATGATTCCACGGTAAGGGAAGTTTACAAAAGTCAGATGTAGGCCAAACATTTTGTCGACAGACACAGACGAAGAAACAACATGTCTCATTTAGACAAAAAGAAAGGAACAAAAGACCGAAACGTATAAAATAATCAAAACGTTTACCAAACAGACGAACCAGGAATTAGATAATTAACCAAACATGACATTCAAATGAAGTCTACCTTAGAACTGATTGTTGGGTTTTCATTTGACTTTAACAGATGCAATATACATACAAAGTAATGTCAGCAATCTCTGTGTCCCTTGTTAATAACTGTCATCTTTATGAGGATAAATATTGACCCTGTTATAATAAGCAGCAATTGGCTTGCTGTTGTTATCTATATTATTTATGTTCAAGAATTATAACACAAGGTGGATTACGGCTTTGACCATCAGTATATATTAACATAAAATACATTTAAATAATAGTTCATGTAAGTACATTTATGTTGATATCCGAGGTTTAATCCATCTGCTCTCATTTTGAATTTTCTAATTTATCTTCCTCTTCCAGGTGTATCAGCCATCACTGATCTATCTGAGGAACTTTCGCTTCGATGATGCCACATTTAAAAGCTTGGTTAAGTTTATGAGTGCTAGTTTCATCCACAGAAAAAGAATATACATATTTACTGGAAGGTCACTATAATATCATAATAATGTGGATTTAATTATGTAGCCGTTTAGTAATTATTGAGAGAGAAAGAATACATAAAACACCACGCCTTGTATAACTAAATAAACCTACTGTCCATCTATCACATCACATGGTAAAGATCTTAGAGCATTTAAGATGCGCCTGATATTGTATCATAATCGGAAATTATACGATAAGGAAGACGGTGTTTAACGATTTCAGATTATATTTGCGTTGATACTCGCACAAATAGAAGTCGACACTGAGAGGCTTGATAGTAAGGAGCCACAGATGTCAACGGGTGTCACAGAGTTAAATATTAAACTGTGTCAGTTACGAGTTTCGGTCAATTCACGTTTATTATTAAAGACGGACCCTGTATCTATTCATGACTATAGAATGAGGATATTTTGCTTGTTTTCCGATATTATGAATTATATCACTTGTTTACAATGTCGTCCAAAACCTTTGGACTATCTTAGACAAACTATAACAATATAATCCAGGAGGGGTGTTGTAAAATACATCAGAACCTATGCCTTAAGGCTTTAAGCATATTGTTGTTTGTTAATAGATAAGATACCTATTTTTGTATCCACTAATAAAACATGGATGCATCTTTGTAAACGACCAAATTGTTGATCATTCGCTCAGTAACCTGATCAATTTTAGAAACAAAACGTGCACATATGCGTGGACCTTTCGATAAGAAGTTTATTGACGTCAATAATCCGGTGTGAAGCTCTTCAATTGTTTCCTTGACGGGAGTAAGATTTATGGGGGAGACCTACTATGATTAATTGCGTGAACGCTACCTCTGACCTTTTATTGTCATAATTGTAAAGTGTGGTGATTACTTTTTGGCAATATCCTTCTCTCTCTCTCTCTCTCTCTCTCTCTCTCTCTCTCTCTCATCTATCTATATTATCTATCTATCTATCTATCTACCTATCTATCTATATATATATTTATCTATCTATCTATATATCTATCTATCTATCTCTATCTCTCTCCCTCTCTTCATCCCCCTCTCTTTCATACAACCTGCTATGTGTTACATAATAATCTAATGCAGATTAGTCCAGACAATAGAGTGTATGTCACTTCTCGAGATGTAAGATGACTTCTTACTTCTGAGACAGAATTAAACAAACTTCAATTAAAACGCAACTTGGTCTCCGCAGTCATTTTCATGGACATTAATCTTGTAAATACTATTGGCACACGTTATCAAGTCTTCAACCGTATTGAATATTATAAACAGAATGATAATGTTATTGGAGACGGGCGATAACATAATGATACTAGCGTAATTAAAGCCTGAGCAAGGATATTACAGAATGTTTTAGACAACTTTCAGAAACAGTTTCAAAAATAATCACTATCATGGATTGTTGTTATGTAAATTATACCATGTTCTTGTTCCATCTTTTGTTTAGAATCTCCATTTATTGCTAATAATAATAAGAGATATTGATGTTATCTGAAAGCAGGAAAAAAGACGTGGGCTGGAATATGGCATAGAAACACTCATATTACTAACAATAACTACTTCCTACAAAATACATATTGGTCATAAATTAGGTATATGTGCGAAAATAACTTACTAAACGTAATTGCAGGATCGTATCAAAAGGCTGGTTTAGTCACAACAAATCTAGAAAACAGGCTGCTCCTTTTAAGCTTATAATAAGGTTAATTAATATTATTTGTCAGTGTTTATACGAAATGTGGAAATCTTACATTAAATATATCTATATATTTATCTATCAATAAATAAATAAATAAATAAACCGTTCAATCAATCTATCAATCAATCAACCAAACAAACACACAAATAAACAAAAAAGCATAAAGACATATAAGTAGACAGTCGTATAAAACAAATTTATGCCCAGTTACTAACTACTGGGCAAATGCAAAAATTAGGAAATTTCCATACAATTATAAATATTTGAACAATGGTGCTGTTTTTTCGGGTTTTTCTACTTTAATTGCTCATTGTCATCAATTTCCCATGTTATGAAATATCACACGCATCCTATAATAAATTGTGAATTTAGTTTTTGATTCTAAGATAATAGGACATAGTGAAGTATTGGGTTAGACATTATGAATATTGTCACAAGCTTTTCGTAATGACACCGATATGATTCATAATTAATGATAACTCGATTATTAACTTTAATTATCATTTCGTGTAGATTATTCTATTACTGTTGAGACGTATATTTTATCGTCATATCTGAAGGGTGTTTAATCTTTGATTTCGCTTCATTACCTTTGGAGGACACTCGGCCCAATTTAGCCTGCCATGTGTACACAAGTGGCCGTAATACACCAATCATCATCATCGCAAAAGCTGATATTAATCTTTAAAAATATCTATTTTCTTTTTAATGCAAAATATAATGTCTGACTGAGCTTTTGCGTACATTTATTATTAATAAACAATGCAAGTAGTAGTGTTTTACTTAATAACACATTTAGCTCTAAAACCACTTAAATAATGAAAAATAATTCCATTTGCAAAATTTCAAGATATACATGCAATTTGTTCCGTGTGATTGTTTTTCGATATATAATAAAACCTTCTCACATTTGTATCTTTAATCTTCATATTTCATATATATTTTGTTACAAATCCTCACAATACTTGAATATGTTTTCAGTGTAAGGGCTGGCAAAAAGTAAGCAATGTATGATTGATAAACATCTTAATAAACGAGCTCCCCAACCTTTATAATCAGTATTGTACATAGATAATGAATTACCAAACATTGCATCATTTAATAATAATAATACTAGTATTTCCACTACAATGAAAACGTAACCTTGAACGTATGATATGACATTACAGGACATGGTGTTTATTTTCAATTTTCAGATTAAATAAAAAGATCAGGTAAACATAAAATATAAAACTATAGTATAACTGGGTATATATATATATATATATATATATATAATATATATATATATATATATATATATATATATATATAGTGTGGGAAGTGCTCAAACTAAGTTTAAGAATTTAATTTTAAATTAAGGGGCTATTTGTCTATAATAAGTAACTTTATTTATTATTCCAATTGCCCGTATTATAAATTGAATGTTGTAAGCAAATATGACTGATTTTTATGTCCCCACAAAATATTTCCCCTAAATAATACATCAGTAAAGGGTTAATTAGGAATTTTAATAATACTGTGCTGTGAACAGTGCTGTGCTGTGAATAACGTACAACGTAGAAGTCAGACTGTCCTTCCAAATATAATCAACTCCAGGAAAGATATGGCCCATTATATTAATAACATCTTCTCACAAAATATATTACATATTCATTTTGATCTCTCAACCAGCACAATACAACAGGGTGTGGCATTGATCAAACAGTTGCTGGAACGTTCATATAATACCCTTTCCGCAGTTTAACCTAAGCTTATTTGACTTGTGTAAGAGTCTCTGGGTATTAATATAAGCTCGATTACAAATAGAGTTAACAAATCATTATCACTGGGTGTTTTCACAAGATCTATCAAAGCTGCCCTTATAAAACCATTAATAAATAAATCACAGTTCGAACTGTAATATTCCAAACAATTAGGGGCTGTTTCGAAACGTACATTTTTATATAAAGTGAGAGACAGGACAGTTCTTTCCATTTAAATAAATATAAATTAATAATATCCTTAATGAAACACGACTGTCTGCAATTAACAGTTGCCACAGCACTGAAACAGCCTTGGTTCGGGTGTGAAAAAATATATTATGATGTCAATTGATCAAGGTAAGTAAATATTACAAGCATTTCTGTGTTTGTCTGCTGCACAGTAGACTATAATGTACTTTTCTCTAGGTTGAAAGACATCTTCGGCCGATCAGATAAATTACTTGAATGGTTTCGATCCTATCTGGAACGAGGCTCCGAGATTGTCTGTTCGTGGTGTTTTATCTGATGATCAGTTTTAGTTTTCTGGTGTACCACAGGGTTTAGTTCTTCGTCCTCTGGTTTTCCCAATGTATACCCGACCTCTTGGGATCGTTGCGCAGTGATATGGGGTTAAATATCAACTGTATGCTGTTGATAACGTACCGCTGTATATATCACTAGATCCTGACAATTTGTTGCATTTCTCATCTCCGTTGAATAATTTAGAACACGGTATTACCGATATCCGTTTATGGGTTGCTCAAACTTTTCTAATATTAAATGAGGAAACACATTTTATATATTTTGCATTACCACATTGTGTTATACCCCTAAGAACACCAGCATTACAGATGGATGAATCTTTGATTACCCCTAATAGGTCAGAAGTTATGTTTGACCAAATTACTAACATTTATGAACATGTCGCATCAGTATGCCGACCTCCTCCTACAATCCTAAGAACATTCACTGCTTTAAAACATTCTTGACACAAGGAGCACTCATAACTGCAGTCTATGCCGTTGTTACATCTCGTAATTATCTGTTAAATTGCAGATATGAGCATAACATCAATCGCCTTCAGCAAATTTAGAATAATACAGCTAGCATAGAGACAGATATTAGAAAATATAATCATATCACACAAATTCTTCAAACACTATATTTACTACCTCAGGCACAGCGTAACCATTTCAAAATCTTATTATAAACTCTATCAGTGACAAGGAAACTGAATAGCAGTGTGATTTGGCGTCCAGCAGAAAGTCATCCTGAAGACTCATGTCATCCAGTCAGAGATTAATTCAGATGATTGTGACTCGGCTGAAGTCATATAGTGATTGTACATTTAGTGTTGTAGCCCTACCTTTTTGGAATAGGTTGCCGGCAGATATTAAAGATGCATCTTCTTTTGAAAATTTTAAATCTGTTCTAAAACACACCTGTTAAATATTGCATTCACAGATAAATACTAATTATCGTTTAAATTTTATTTATGGTTTTTACAGACATATTATTTGGGATATCATTGCATAGCGTCTTTATAAATATATATTGTTATCATTATTATTAAATAGGTCATAGGCTATCACAAATCAGATTCTTATAATTGTTATGGCGGAAAGTATAACTGGCTGTCGATGTAATGGCACCGGAACATTTCTCGGATCGTTCAGCTATTAGATTAGTTTCACCAGTGAAACTGGTGTATTTTGTAGAGTATGTAATATAGATTTAATTTATATTAATATAAATTGATTATATGCAGTTATTTTGTATTTTTTGTATTTTCTTTTTAACTGCTCATTTGACGCCCTCTATTATTGCCCACTCCTGTTTTTCCCATAAGAACTCGGTTTTTGCTTGTGTATGTTTTATTTTTAATTTTAATTTTATTTTTATAATTATAATGAATTATACTACAGATCAGTTGCTTGCCTTACGACCCTATGGTGGTAATACCATTTGTTTAGCGATGCACCCACGTAGTGGAAAAGATACAAAGCAGATTGTGCCTGATGCAAGTAAGTCGATCACTGTGCCAATAACAACATATGATGGCACAGCTGTACAAAATGTAAGTATTGGTCTTATTAATTGTCAGTCGATCTGTAATAAATCTGATGAAATATCTGATGTTGTTAAGAATATGGATCTTGATGTTCTTGCCATTACAGATACTTTGCTGACTGGTAATGTTTCAGACAAGAATGTTTGTTTTAATGACTCCAGCTGGATATTCATTCCATCATGCAGCTCTGATTCATAAGAAGGTTAGGGGAGTCAGCATTCTTCTCCATGATTCTTTGAAGTCTGAAACCCATTTGCGTTTTCAGGCTAAGTATTTTGAAAATTACCAACTGAATTTTGTATCTGAGGGGATAGGTGTTCGTGTAGCTATTATCTACCGATTTCACCCCACTAAGAAAACTGGCATGAAAGCAGCAGATTTCTTCAAGGAATGTTCGGGATTTGTTGATTCTCGTGGTACCAACAGTGGTCATCTGTTGATCTTAGGTGATTTCAGTATACATTGGGATTGCCAGAGGAATGTAGATACCAAACAACTGCCTGACATTCTTAGATCTGCCAATCTCAGGCAGCATGTCCAAGAAAGAACACACAGACATGGTCACATCTTAGATCTTGTCATCTCCTGTGATGATGACAATTTGTTTACGGGTGTGTCTGTGTCTTCCATGCTATCTGATCATTTCCTTGTTAACATTAATGTATCTTTACAGAAACAATCTGTTTCAGCTAAAGTTATTTCATATAGAAGATATAAGTCAATTGACAAGGAGGCTTTTCTTGCTGATCTGCGAGTCTCTTCTCTGGTATTGGATCCACCGGATAATGTGGATGATCTGGTGGATCTCTATGATAATACATTGAGAGACATTGTAGATGAACATGCACCTTTAAGGACAAAGGAAATGCCAAGCAGACCAATGCTTCCATGGTATAATAAGAACATACAGCTGGAAAGAGACACAGTAGTTATTGTGAGCGGCTGTGGATCAGAACCAGTTTGTGTGTTCATTTTGAAATGTTCAAGGTCGGTACAATTCTTGTTAAAAATACCCTTGCCTCTGCTAAATCTGAATATTATAATAAAAAGATCAAAGCATACAAGGGAAATCAAAGGACAGTTTTCAGTGTTGTGAATAAAGTATTACATAAAAGTCAAACTGTCCTCCCAAATAATATCAACTCACATAAAGATATGGCTCTTTGTTTTAATAACTTCTTCTGTAAAAAAATATTAAATATACATAGTGGGTTCCAGTCCAGCACCTTATCACAGGGTAAGCCATTGGTAGAAGAGTCCGGCATATCCATGATGGATACATTTGAGCCTTTTACAGAGACTGATATCAGACAGTTGCTGAAAAAGTCATCTAATGCTTTCTGTGCAGTTGACCCTATGCCTACATGGCTTGTGAAAGATTGTCTGGATGTTCTGATAAACCCAATTACAAATATAGTTAATAAATCATTATCTCTGGGTGTTTTCCCAAGATCCATGAAAGCTGCCCTTGTAAAACCATTAATAAAAAAACCACTATGGACTGTAATATTCTAAACAATTACAGACCTGTTTCAAATCTTACATTTGTATCTAAAGTTATAGAAAAGGCAGTTGCTTTCCATCTAAACAAATATTTAATCAATAAAAACCTTAATGAATCACTACAGTCTGCCTATAAAAGTGGTCACAGCACTGAAACAGCCTTGGTTAGAGTGAAAAATAATATTATGATGTCAATTGATCAAGGTAAGCCAGTAATACTTGTTCTTCTGGACCTGTCTGCTGCATTTGTTACAGTTGACCATAATGTACTTTTCTCTAGGTTAAAAGACATGTTTGGTCTGTTAGGTAGAGTACTTGTATGGTTTAGATCCTATCTGGAACAAAGCTCACAGAGGGTCTCTGTTCATGGTATTTTATCTGACATTCAGTTTTTGTTATCTGGTGTACCACAGGGTTCAGTTCTTGGTCCTCTGGTTTTCACAATGTATACCCGTCCTCTTGGGATCATTGCGCAGCGATATGGGGTTAAATATCACTTGTATGCTGATGACACACAGCTGTATATATTACTGGATCCTGACAATGAGTTAAATTTCTCCTCTTCCTTGAAGAATTTAGAACATTGTATTGCCGATATTCGGCTATGGATGACTCAAAATCTTCTAAAACTAAATGATAATAAAACAAATATTTTATATTTGGCATCACCACATTGTGTTAAATCCCTAAGGACACTAGCATTACAGATGGGTGCATCTTCGATTACCCATAATGGGTCAGTAACAAATCTAGGGGTTATTTTTGACCAATGTATTAACATGCATGAACATGTCACATCAGTATGCCGAGCTGCCTACTACCATCTTAAGAACATCCACTGTTTAAAAGCATTCTTGACACAAGAATCACTTGTAACTGTAGTTCATGCCTTTGTTACATATCGTATAGACTATTGTAACTCCCTGTTATATGGCATATCTGATTATAACATTAATCGCCTTCAGCGAATTCAGAATAGTGCAGCTCGCATTGTAACAAATACTAGAAAGTATGATCATATCACCCCATTTCTTCAAAAACTACATTGGCTACCTGTTAGACAGCGTATCCATTTTAAGATTCTGTTAATAACTTATAAATCTATTAATGATATAGCGCCAGATTACCTGTGTGAACTGGTTTCCATTAGAAAGTCATCCCGAAAACTCAGGTCATCCAGTCAGATACTATTGCAGGTGCCAGTGTCTCGGCTCAAGTCATATGGTGATTGTGCGTTTAGTGTTGCAGCCCCCATTTTGTGGAATAGGTTGCCGGCAAATATTAGAAATGCGTCGTCTCTTGGAAATTTTAAGTCTCTTCTAAAAACACACCTATTTAATGTCGCTTTCACAGATAAATAATTATTATCTTTTAAATCATTACAGGGTTTTTGCATACATTATTTGGGGTATTATTATATTACATATTATTTGTACAGCGCCATTGAATGGCTCCTGCTAGTAAGGGCACTTTATTAAATATACATTATTATTATTATTAGTAAGTGAGTGAGTGAGTGAGTACATGGGTAAATTAATATGCGGGCTGAGTATGGCTGCAGGATGGCTGAAAGGTATTGAATGAATCGTATGGTAGACAATGGTAACAGTGGAGGATTGTAGACAGAGTTAATAGCAGATGAGGTTATTAGATTAATGTTGGTTTATAGTAAATAATATAAAGTGTATATAGATGTTGGTCAATCTATCTATCTAAAGGTAACTCGATATAGATAGATAGTGTGGCCCTTTTCAAACACTGCCTTATAAAATACAAACCGCTGACTTGGTTTATACGTCCTTAATCAGTATAATACTTCGACTTAAGTGTATGAAAATTTCATAGATGAGTTAACATTTGCTGATATATTGATCAAGAATAACTATCTACTCGTCCTATTGTTACACTCAAATATTGACGTGGTCACTGCTCCGTCTGGTGTTGTGTCTTATATCCATTATTCAAATCGCGCCAAAGTTGTATAAGAATCTTTCATCTTTTGTTTTCGATCTGGCGCAAGACATTGTAGTTTGTAACCGCCGGAACCAGGGTTGGTCATTTTTAGCAAATAGATAGTTCTATTACTTCACGGTTTGGAAATTTAGCATATTGTTTGATTGTATTATGTAGGGTAACCTCTTGTGTATGCCATATACGAATGCTGCTGAAATCGTGCCACATTTAAGAGAGATACAGATGTTTTATGAGTCGATCAAATACGGGTGTTTATGCTACTTCACACGTGTCAACTGCTACCGAGTAGCATATTATTTACTATAATTCTCGGAATATGAGGAATATATCTTCTTTTTCTATATAGCTTTTTGGCTAACTTAGCATCTTGAGCTAGTGTTAATTAAATAAATGTGATACATGTGATAATATGATACATATTTGCTTTTATCTGTCTGTTTAATATCTGACAGTGACTCCGTGGTATATTTAAAGTACAGTGGTAAAGAAGACTAAACCAATCACAACATTTGGTTTTGTAGACAATTTTCATAATTTAATTGCGCGCAACATGTTAACCCTAGGTTTGGAGCATGTGCTGCCACCTGCCATTTGATTTGAACAATAAACGATTTATTTTAGTTTTTCTATTTTGTGATTCCTTGTCATATTGAACGCGAAGCACCTTAACATTGACGGAAAGTTATTAAGTTTCACACTCAATATATAGTACCACTTATGTTTTTAAGTGATTATGTTGGGAAAATGTGCATGGAAAAGTTCCCGTAACCAGACCTGGGGCAGATACATTTCAAATGTCTCTAGATAAGTTACATTCCAAATGTATCTAGATATATTTACAGTTACATTTTCGGTGCTGTGTATCTTTTAATTGGATGTATATTTTTGAGTGCAAGAAAAGACAAGACTAGTAAATATTGTTCAGGTTTATTCATTTTCAGTTATAACATTTATATGGTAATATTAATTCACATATTGTCAACTTTATTAGAAACATACTACTTGGAGTTCATTTGTGTGAATATATGGGTCTCTGAATAGTCGCTCAATGTCGAAATGACCAAGAATAGTCACAGTGAAAGTTTATCCAATATAATAATATATTTGTTCGAGCAATGATACGTTGAAAACTGGTTATAGTGAGAATGACCAGAAATTCTTAGTTTATAAATGATTTAGCCAAATACATCAAATATACACTAATTGTGTTTCTGTGGGCTATTAGTGTCAGGACATGATCTGTGATCGCTTCACTGATGCCTTGGTGATTAGCATAAGCTATTAATGTTGATCGTATTTCTAAGTTCACAATTGCGATTTAAAACATGAAAGATACAATCAAAGTTTATAAACGATTTGGCAGAACACATAAAAAAACAACTATTTATGTTTCTATGAGAATTAGTATCATGACATGTTCTACCTGATGGCTTCAATATAGCTTTCATGATTAGCATAAGCTATTCATTTTGACAAGATTTCCCAGTTCACCATTGGAATGTAAAGCATTAAATATACACTCAAAGATGAGACAATTACCATAGCTCTCTTAATAATTTGTAAAGGTCATACAATTAATTATCAGTTGTATGTTAAAATTATATATATTAAAAACAATATTTATTAGTGTTAAAATATGCAATTACATTATATGAGTATCTAAAATAATCGTGTATCTAGAATGTATCTGAGATGTATCCGAAATTCAGACACTTTTGCAATGTATCTAGATAAGTTAGAGTTACATTTGAAAAATTGACAAATGTATCTAGATTCATTTCAGTTATATTGAAAACAGTATCTAGATACAAATGTATCTAGATACAAAATGCAACCGCCCCAGGTCTGCTCGTAACCGCATATGGTCACAATTGTTGAAAAGAAGCTATAAATAAATAAATATACCTCAGTGTTATAATGGGTGGTGGAATTGGCGATTTTACGTATCAAATTTCTTCTGTCTTTCAAAGTATATTTGCCACCAAAAATTAAAACGTTTCTAATTAATATTTAATATTTGGCAGAATGACACTTTAAGAAATAGCACGGAAATATACTTTGAAAAAATATATGGTATACATCTATATTTTACATATACAGTGTAATTGTACACACCAGTGGTATGCATAGATGGATCCAGGGGTGGGTCTGGCATATGTCCCCAAATAGGCCTGGATCCGCCACTAGGTATACATTCTTCAAGGGATTAGAAATATTTCACAGAAAATACAGAGAGGATAG
>JAODUP010000122.1:0-77500 GCA_025642065.1 Paralvinella palmiformis
AATATGGTTTTAATGTTGTGGTCAATTCTCCCTGCCTGATCGAACCTTCCCACTTCTCCTATATCTTTTTGAAACAACAACAAATTGAAATACTACCTATAACTAGGTATTAGCACAATGGTTTTGCTTGCAACATACATGAAAAAAACTTTCTTTTTGCTAGGTGTATGTTTGAAGTCATCTGTAACTCAAGTTTAGTCATAATTTTGAGGTGTCAGTTGTCACTCAACAAGTCACCCATCTTGTCTTCCTTGGCCTGCGCACTAAATGGCCTCATGGAGTGTTGTTAAGTGTCATCCCGTCTGCTGTATACATGTGTTTCAGACACCCCTCTCACCTTCTGAGATATTTTTCTTGGGAAAGCCTGCCTGGATACTGGAATTGGACGGTTGAATCCCGAAGTTTATGACCCAGAGTCATAAACTTCTGGATTCAACAGTCTGATTCACACCAATTGCTACATGGAATGATCCGTTTTGTTGCAGATCGCACATGTGGAATCTCGATCTTACGTTTAATGTGTTCCATTTTTTGTCAGATTCGCATAACTGATATATGGAATATTGGCTGTAAGCTTATTAAAATATGTGGATCAATTTGCGACAGTGCTATCATTAATCAATCAATGACTGTGTAAGAATCCATTGGAAAGATGGCGACTCATGCCGGTGATGACAGTGACATGTCTATTGTTTACTTTTCACTGATGATTAATGACAAAAAGAAAATAATAAAGACCGTAAAAAGCTAAACTAACAGAAAGATATGTTATACAAAACAATGTCGTGTTTTTTTTTAACAACACCATGTTTTCAGTGAATTTTGTTTTATTATCCTGACCAAAACTAATTTTTGGGAGGCAAGTTTTCCATAAAACAAGTATTAAAAAAACATTGGCCTTCTGTTAACACTTTTAGAGGCTCAACTGGGTATATAAAGTGTGTTAGAATAAAACAACAAAACCTTCAGTGATTTGAATGCACAGAGTTATGAAACAAAACTATAAAATGCTGATTACAGATAATGTTCATGGATTATACCAATAAACCATTAGAAAACTATATTTTTGGGCTAATTACACACGTTTTTCAGTTTTTCCAACAAAAAACAGGCCACTCTAGATCTGCCCCATAGTAATCACTATCATAAAATGGATAGACTGTGGGTGGAGATTAGAAATTAACAGTCAACACATGAACTGATTTGTAATAAAAGTTGCTCAACTTGTTAGAACTATATGGAATTTTGCAATGTGTGCTCTGAGTCCCTTTTAACAAAACACACCTTTTCTTTTGTGTCAAAGTCACTGTCATCAATCTCTTCCACATCACTCTCTTTCTCCTCCTCTTCAGCTTCATCTTCAACTTTATTGTGGGAGGATCTGTCCTCCTCATCCCTGCCATTACCCTGTAAATATAGACAACACAATTGTGCTGATTTCAGAACTTGTAAAATATAAGGTCACCTCATGTCGATGTCTCTGTGATGATGTACATTTTAAAAGACAATTAGAAAATGTGAATTTAAAAATATTTTTGTGGATACTGTCAACAAACCTACTCAATTTGTATCATAAAACTATATTAGTACATAAATAAGTATCATATATTTATACATTTTTACTATTTTCCAGGATATCAACACAAACAGTAACTTCAATACATTTAATACACATATCCACCGACATAATGCAAACTACTTCTCCTCAACCATGTGATACACATATGAAAATAAAAATGTTCAATTTTAATTACATATTGTATAACAAAGTACTTAGAGCAAATGATACTTATGTATTGGCTGCCTACTTACGGGATGCATGTATTGTGGTAACCCAACTTAGATTTAGGAAAAATGCTAATGCCACAAGAAGATGTTGACCCCTGGGTGATATTTTTTGTATGAGAAGATCCTTCCCAAAGATTAATATTGTATCCTAGACACCAACCCTCAGATTATTCCAAGTGCTATACTGTAAACAGGAAATAACTCAACCAAAATAAAACTTAAAACTAAACCTACTCAACACATTATAACACATTCACTGGATATAAAATAGATTTCTAGATGAAATCAAGAGAAACTACCTTTTATCTAACAATAAACTTACTTAGTATTGTTAAATAAATCGTGCTAAAATAAGCAGACATTTTCCTATAATTTTTTGCATTAAGCCTCCCCATTTGATATGGCTTGATCTGTTCAAAAATCAAGAGGTAATTTAAATACCGTCTATTCAAATAACTCTGTTTGTTTTAATCATGGTGGATAAATGAACAAATGAATATCTTCTTAGGTCATTATTTTTTAATACTTGTTTTACAAATCCACCGACCACAGCTGAAACTAGCAGCTGGGAAATAAAATTGACTTTTATTCTTTTTATTATTAATTTCCAGCCTGTGACTAACCTTGCTTTTATTTTTCCTTCAAATTTTTATTTTGACATTCAAAATACACCATTTTAATGAAAGCAAACACAAACACATATTGCTTACACGATGCATCCACCCCCCCCCCCCAACATAACATTAAAAACATTCATGACAAATTTAAAAATAAAAAAGATGAATTTTTTCCCAGTAGCTACTAACCTAAAATAACTTGATTAATTTAGGGGAGGAGTGGGGAGGTTCGACCACCTTACAATTCAATGGTTTGATCTTAGTATATGCGATACAGTAATTGGCTAGAAGTACTTTTCTACCAGTCCCTCAATGTTTAATGTTCCTAATAAGGCACTGATCATGTGATATGTGACCCAATTAAATGTTGTAAAGGTTATTTATATGAGCAAAGTGGTGGGAATGGAAGTTCGACAACAGTGTGGTGCTTGTCTTGTTGAAATTTGGAGTAGAAACCCCTGGTTGTCGCCTATTGGGTGGGGGCAATTGACCACATATATATATGTGTGTATATATATATATATATATATATATATATATATATTATATATATATATAGTGTAGACGTTTGAAATGTTGACACCTATCGACAAAAGTTCTAATTTTGATATGACCACTTTCAGTTGCTAATTTATTTTGTGGTGTATTGTTGCAAATTGCTTCAAAGTAAACACAAAACTATTATTCAATGATATATTATGTTCCAACTTAAAACTATTAAGTGTAATAAATAATGAATATGGTTTTAATGTTGTGGTCAATTCTCCCTGCCTGATCGAACCTTCCCACTTCTCCTATATCTTTTTGAAACAACAACAAATTGAAATACTACCTATAACTAGGTATTAGCACAATGGTTTTGCTTGCAACATACATGAAAAAAACTTTCTTTTTGCTAGGTGTATGTTTGAAGTCATCTGTAACTCAAGTTTAGTCATAATTTTGAGGTGTCAGTTGTCACTCAACAAGTCACCCATCTTGTCTTCCTTGGCCTGCGCACTAAATGGCCTCATGGAGTGTTGTTAAGTGTCATCCCGTCTGCTGTATACATGTGTTTCAGACACCCCTCTCACCTTCTGAGATATTTTTCTTGGGAAAGCCTGCCTGGATACTGGAATTGGACGGTTGAATCCCGAAGTTTATGACCCAGAGTCATAAACTTCTGGATTCAACAGTCTGATTCACACCAATTGCTACATGGAATGATCCGTTTTGTTGCAGATCGCACATGTGGAATCTCGATCTTACGTTTAATGTGTTCCATTTTTTGTCAGATTCGCATAACTGATATATGGAATATTGGCTGTAAGCTTATTAAAATATGTGGATCAATTTGCGACAGTGCTATCATTAATCAATCAATGACTGTGTAAGAATCCATTGGAAAGATGGCGACTCATGCCGGTGATGACAGTGACATGTCTATTGTTTACTTTTCACTGATGATTAATGACAAAAAGAAAATAATAAAGACCGTAAAAAGCTAAACTAACAGAAAGATATGTTATACAAAACATTGTCGTGTTTTTTTTTAACAACACCATGTTTTCAGTGAATTTTGTTTTATTATCCTGACCAAAACTAATTTTTGGGAGGCAAGTTTTCCATAAAACAAGTATTAAAAAAACATTGGCCTTCTGTTAACACTTTTAGAGGCTCAACTGGGTATATAAAGTGTGTTAGAATAAAACAACAAAACCTTCAGTGATTTGAATGCACAGAGTTATGAAACAAAACTATAAAATGCTGATTACAGATAATGTTCATGGATTATACCAATAAACCATTAGAAAACTATATTTTTGGGCTAATTACACACGTTTTTCAGTTTTTCCAACAAAAAACAGGCCACTCTAGATCTGCCCCATAGTAATCACTATCATAAAATGGATAGACTGTGGGTGGAGATTAGAAATTAACAGTCAACACATGAACTGATTTGTAATAAAAGTTGCTCAACTTGTTAGAACTATATGGAATTTTGCAATGTGTGCTCTGAGTCCCTTTTAACAAAACACACCTTTTCTTTTGTGTCAAAGTCACTGTCATCAATCTCTTCCACATCACTCTCTTTCTCCTCCTCTTCAGCTTCATCTTCAACTTTATTGTGGGAGGATCTGTCCTCCTCATCCCTGCCATTACCCTGTAAATATAGACAACACAATTGTGCTGATTTCAGAACTTGTAAAATATAAGGTCACCTCATGTCGATGTCTCTGTGATGATGTACATTTTAAAAGACAATTAGAAAATGTGAATTTAAAAATATTTTTGTGGATACTGTCAACAAACCTACTCAATTTGTATCATAAAACTATATTAGTACATAAATAAGTATCATATATTTATACATTTTTACTATTTTCCAGGATATCAACACAAACAGTAACTTCAATACATTTAATACACATATCCACCGACATAATGCAAACTACTTCTCCTCAACCATGTGATACACATATGAAAATAAAAATGTTCAATTTTAATTACATATTGTATAACAAAGTACTTAGAGCAAATGATACTTATGTATTGGCTGCCTACTTACGGGATGCATGTATTGTGGTAACCCAACTTAGATTTAGGAAAGATGCTAATGCTACAAGAAGATGTTGACCCCTGGGTGATATTTTTTGTATGAGAAGATCCTTCCCAAAGATTAATATTGTATCCTAGACACCAACCCTCAGATTATTCCAAGTGCTATACTGTAAACAGGAAATAACTCAACCAAAATAAAACTTAAAACTAAACCTACTCAACACATTATAACACATTCACTGGATATAAAACAGATTTCTAGATGAAATCAAAAGAAACTACCTTTTACCTAACAATAAACTTACTTAGTATTGTTAAATAAATCGTGCTAAAATAAGCAGACATTTTCCTATAATTTTTTGCATTAAGCCTCCCCATTTGATATGGCTTGATCTGTTCAAAAATCAAGCAGTGATTTAAATACCATATATTCAAATAACGCTGTTTGTTTTAATCATGGTGGATAAATGATCAAATGAATATCTGCTTATTCTATTACCGGTAACACTTTTACAGGCTCAGTGGAGTATATAAACTGTGCTATACAGTGTACTAGAATAAAACAACAAAATCCTCAGTAATTTGAGTGCACATAGCTGGTATGGAAAAAAAACATACTTACTAAGACGAAAACCACAACGAATATTTGGGCTCAGAATTCTTGTAGCAACTTTCAAACTTAATTCGGTGAGCTTCCACTTTCACGGGGTTATGAACTAACTGACAGAAATAAAACCACTGGCGGGCCAGAACGTGGAATCTTATTAAAACTTTTCACCTACAAAACAAATTTTCATCCATATATTAAACAACTAGATGACAACAAGGCTAACCACTGCAACAACTTGAAATTGATTTATTTGTAAGTGCAACTCCCAAAATCAAGATCTGAGTGCAATATAACACGTCTCGAAGATCACCCTATATCGGACAAGTACAGGTAACACTTTAGCTGATTGAAAGCGAAGAAAATTGACAGATATTTTAATAGAAGAGTTAATTGCCAGAAAAGATGTCATCAAAATGTAGCAGTACCAAGGTAAGCATGATCTGGATCATCTTAATCACGCTTGAAAACTATATTCATGGGTAATTTGTTTTCCGAACAATATATTCGTGCCAGTTGCCATTTAGCTGGTATTTATATTTTATACACAGCATAGACTGATGATATAAAAATCCACTTCATCGTTTAATCTGAGAATCCAATTTTTGATTAAGCATGTTTTTGGTTGCTAGGTTTTTGTTGTTGTTGTTATTGATGCTGTTGTTGTATTACTACCAAAACTGTCTATTCTTATGTCAGTATATAATTTCATAAATAATGAGTGATCAATTACAGTTGTCACACTAGCTGAATATGTATTTGATCGCAGTCAGAAGAAAGGCGTGAAATTTGGCATTCTTCTTTGTGGTTCTTAACAAAGCATAAAAACAGAGGAACCTTGAGGCTAGTAGGACTGTTGACAATTATCTACTGACTTTTGTATCTGTTGCGGATAAATGATTGCGTTCATATTTTCTACTGACTAAGAAACGAAGAAATATTTCTCCTGCGAAATTAAAAGACGTTTATTACTCTTTCAGTATAAACAGTGCTCATCTGAATATTCATTAGCAAGGTGTACGTTAGTTGAACATTTTCTTATTATTAGCAATGATACATCTAAATGAAGAAAGGTATCTGTTTCACCTAAACAAATTCATACAGAGAACATAATTTGTTTGATAAATTATCTTTTTTGTTGATCTTAATAATGTTCTCTATAAATTGGAGGATCTCGACACAAAAAGGTACGCTGGCTGCCAGTGAGGCGGCATTTTCAGTGTCAGATTTTACTAACAAGCCTCTTCCTACTAAATCCAATAGTGCCAGCACAGCTGAATATCTATGCAAACTCACGTCTATCAGAATGTCATCTCAAATTTCAGGTCATCCAATCAGATCTTATTGTAGTTATATGAGTGTCATATCAAATTATGTAGAAAATGTGTACTTAATGTAGTCAACCTCAATTTCTGGAACATATCACATAAGGAGATGAAAAGGGTATCGTCTCTTGAAAAGTTTCTTTTAGATGAGTAATATCCAACATCCAACATTTCTAACTGATGCTTAGATACATCATATTTTAGATTTTGCAACACCTCACCTTTGAATGGCTCAGGCTAGTAAGCAAACTTGATTAAATAGACATTATTCATCTCAGTAATTTTAATAATAAATTATGACGCAGCACAAAATTAATATTCCCGGTATAGAAAGATCATTCATTACCAGATAGGTGATTGATCCACAATTTGATCTATAACACAGGAAGTATATTTTTGTCAAATTGTGCAGAACATATTTTAATATTGTAATTTTATTCAATGTAAAATGCTTACAATTAGAAATCATGTAGTTAATTTTGACTTAGATATCATGATAAATAAAGAATTATGGAAGAGCTGTGTTGGCTGTTAATAGGTCATTTAGTATCGCTATTAGAAAGATGTACTTCAAAAGAAGTAATTTCTTAAATCAAAGGAAAGTAATGTCATTTGAAATAATTATAAAATAAAGGATCCTAGAAATGGCATCCATACAGTTTATTCTAATTCGGTGCGACTCTCCCAAACTGACGGTGTTTTGGACAACAAGAAAATTCTGGCTTAGACAAAGGGGTTGTGTTTGTCAAGTTCCACAAATCATAATCTGGCAGTGAATGATGTGCACTGCTCAGAATATGACTCGTGTTTATTATGAATTTGTAGATTATACATTTACTAAACTGTACATTTCAACTGGTAACTCTATTTATCACAAACAAATAATGATAAACTATTTCCAGTTAATCTTTTTGACAATTTATTTTTCATAATATTCTTCTAATATTGACTTAGATATAACAAATTTGTTCTACATAGGCTCATTTCTATAAAGTTGTAGCAATTGTTGACAACCAAGATAAAAGTAATGAGCTGACACTGAGTGTATTTGTACTTAAATATCGTGTCTATGATCAACATATATTTGGCAAAGCATATAAAGAGCAAAGTATAAGTGTTTGAATATTATCATTGAATAAATTATTTTGTTAACAGACGCATACCACTTACAAATCTAACCCGCTCTTGAAGTCAACATTATTACACCTGACAATAATCATGACAATCATTACTTTTAACAGAGAATATAAGATCTAAACAATTACTGAAGTTAATGTTTCGTTTAATAATTTGAAAATATCAAATCTATAAGACAGTAGTTGAAAACCAAAATATTCAAAAGTTGATCATTGCATGGTCGTTTGTTTCTATGGAAAGCCAAGTGTTGGGCTCAAAACGTCAGACAAGTTCCAGTTTTCTCGAACCAATAAATAAATAGAACAGAAGGGCTTTCTGAATAAGAGAAAATCCGTTTTTTGGTTATATTCTGATATGGACCAGTTACATTTTATATGAGAAAAGGCTTTTTAAAATCCATTTGTTTAATCATTTTGTTTGAAGATCAACTGGTTATGGATAGAGGACGGATCTTAGTAAATGTATTCTACTTTAATTACTTACGCATCCTTTACTGATACAGAACCATTTCTTTGAAAGATAATCAATTAAACAAATTTGTTTTTCCTCATAATATATCTATAAAAAACAGTTTTTATGCTGTTTGTAAACACAAACACCCACTACAATTTCTTGGAATTAACGTTATCTATTGTCATGTAGACGAATCCAGGACATTTAGCCAACAGACATTTAGCCAATATTAGCAGGGGGGACATTTAGCCAACATTCAAAATTTTTGATTATGTTTATGAGAGTTTTCATAAATATAGTTGTTTCAATAAATAAATAAAAAAATTGTATGTAACTGTATTTTTGGAATTCATTAATACAAATGTAACAAACACAAAGTGATGTTTCATATTTTAAAACTTGCAAACACGGATGTTACATATAGTCCACCACTGTTATATTCAATCGTCATAGTGTATGTAATTGAATTTGATTCAATTTATTGTACGAATGTAATGATCACAAACAAATGTGTCATACTCTAAAATTTGAAAACACAAACATTGCATATAATACATTCTTTATTTATGACATGTTGTCTATAGGTGTACATTGTCAATATTCCTATTATTAAGTCTACATCGTATACTTTTAATATATTTGTTTGTGTTATCTATATTGTTTCCATATTTTATATTTCTTAACTGGGCACTAAGTATAAATATAGTTGAATAAAATATTGAGTCATTTAAGAACAGAAAAAAAAACATAGTGAGCCATAATAATCTCATTTAAATTTATCGCTCAAATAATGACACAAGTATTTCTTTATAGTGTTTGTAATTAACAAACATCAAAATGCTCAATGGCTTCAATGCCATTCCATGTCTTGTGTACGGTTATCGAATTTTGGTTTAAATATGGACGTATATCTGTATGATTTTAAAATGTGTGACACAGACTACCGGTATGTCACAGACTCGATAATCCTATTCTCATTTATCCCACATATTATCATGCAACAAACATTGTCAGATCAACAAATTCGGACTGTACATAAAACAGAATCACTGTAAAGGAAGCCAGATCTAATTGCCCTGGGGCCCTTTTATCCTACTAGCCTATAGAAGCCACTGGTTCCAGGTGAAAGAAGTTAAGTGTCATTGGGGATGGTCTGGTCAGCTTGAAGGTACACCAAACAGAAGCACTGTAAACAAAGCCAGATCTATTTGCACTGGGTGACCCATTTATTTGATAGTGTCTTTCACATACATGCATTTTTATTGGTACACTACTTAGTACGGACAGTTGCTCACCCGGACAGTTGCTCACCAGACAGTTGCTCACCTGGACACTTGCTCACCAAGCAAATGAAAAAGTGGACTCTTGCTCACCAGTGAATTTTTAATGAGAGAATGTTTTTAAAATAAAATAATCTCTGAACTTTAATTCCCTAATGATTGGTAATATTCATCCCAATAATTATATAGGTAATATGATACTAAGAAATATATTTCTGAATTAAAAATCATTTAATTTTTTTAACTTTTTCCTCATTAAAAATTCACTGGTGAGCAAGTGTCCACTTTCTCATTTTGTTTGGTGAGCAACTGTCCGGGTGAGCAACTGTCCTACACCCTAATATTTGACACATGAATGTCTACATGAATAGTAGGAATATAACAAAATAATGACAGTTATTGTTCTCCTGCACACAAAGTGAATATTGTCTATCTGAACAGTTAAATAGTCAAATTCAGCACTGCCTCTGAGAATCCTATAGCAGAATACCATATTAAAAGTTTTACTGCTGTATAGAAGATTGTGCAATTTAGTGTGAATATTTACAAAGTTTGAAAATATTCACTCACTTGATGCTGATGAAACTGAATCCATTGAACATTTTGTGTAGTGGACTATTATTAGCTTGCTGATGATCACACTTTTTGCACTTTGCACATTTCTATACTGAGGCAAATATATACTGCCACATATACAAGTAGTAATTACCCACATGCCAGATATAGTTAAGTAATCAGTGAAGGGGTCAACTAGACTGGATATTGGGTATCATATAAATGTGGATTAGTCTGTTAATTCAATTGCTGTGTTACACATTGTATGTATTACAGTCATGTTGTAGTAGATGTCGTTATTTATTGTTAACATTTTACTATTTAATAGCTGCATTTGATTTAAATTGAGTTTTTTACAAGTCAGTGTAAAAAAAACTGTAAAAACCTTTTTACATGACGTTAATAATCGTTAATTAGCGGTGTTAATAACGTCTGTGTAAAAAACCTCCCAACCCTGATATATTGCATGCTGCATATCATTATTTATATTTATGTATAATACCAGAGAAAACAGTATACATTAATATAAATATAAAAATTGTACAAAAAGCAGCAATAATTATTATGTGGCTAACATCTTATCTAAAGATAGGCCTATATTTGCAACATCCATAAAGAGAACATAATGTAGATGTAAGATACAAATTTTGAATGTTGGCTAAATGTCTCCCTTGCAAATACTGGCTAAATGTCCATTGGCTAAGTGTCTGTTGGCTAAATGTCCGGATACCCATGTAGACATAATGCATACTCACTTGAAAATATATCAAATGTTTAATTCTAATGCCATGATTCTAGTATATTCTGACTCCTTGTGCATTTTACATATTTAAAGCACCACATCTAGCTATTGCTTTAGTTTGACAAATTATCACAAACGCCACATACCAGTTATTGGCTTAAGATAAATATGATGAAGGTGAGTTAGCTGTTTATTTTTTAGCTTCGGGTCTGGTCACACCTGAGACATACACCTTTTCGGCCTCATGGGTAGAGCACAAGACTATTTCTCTTTGGTTATGGTCATTCTGTGCAGGAGGTCACAGGTTCGCACCTCAGCTTTGGCACGATAGTACGAGGAGTTTTTCATTCAGCCAGGCAACTGGGAAGGTTTCTTCCACCGAACATGCCATATATTATAAATTCTAAATTTGTAATCGTAATCGATTCCATTCAGAATGAACGTAATCGTAATCATAGTATTAACAAGTAATGGTAATCGATTGCCTTGGTCATGTAATTGCCCAAACCTTGATTCCATCTAGTAAAAAAAGTGGGATTTGGCAACTCTGCTACTGATAATATCCGAAACTATCCAAATATTTGAATGAAGTTTATGATAATTCAGCTATGTAAGAGAAAAACTTACTCCACCACCTGACGAACCTTGACCACTCCCTGAACTCTGCACTGGTGAAGCAGCAGTCTGAAAACCATAAATAAATGGTAAATACATTTTAATAAAATTATGTCCAAATAACGGATGTCATACATTCTTAACATTAAATATTTAACTGTAATTTTTTTGAAATCTATGTTATTAGTTAACACATTTCAATTATCTAGAAGTCTGCTCTTGACCTTTGGGGAGGTCAATCACTGGCACTCCACCTCCCAGATCTTCCAGACCCGTACAGATATGTACATGTACGAAAAATCACACCCCTTTTTTTAAACCGATATCAACCCGACATGCCTTATATTGTACCAGTAAACTCAGCAATTTTATCATGAAAAATCTTAAAACATTGTACAAGGTAAGTTAGAAAGGCACGTAAACAAGATAAGTGACCAGTATTCATTCACCGAGACGATTCGTGACAAACGGCGTTGGCAGACATCCACATGTGTGGGAACATGTTTGTCATCTTCGCTGCTCAATGTTGACCAGTAGGGAAAATATACCAGTACAGATGGAAATTATGTCTGAATATATATTTTTATATGATCCCTTGCTAAATTGCCTCTGATAGACTGAGTGGCGTGTGGTTTGACAGGCTGATGGATCAATAACACTGAAAACAGCTTGTAATAATCCGCCAGTTACTCCCAATTATCAAAACTTGTTTGCGATTAACTATTGTTTTTGGATGGAATACCATTTAAGCTAATAGAAAATGTATTTTGTTTTCATTTTAAGTGCATGTCATTGATCATGTTAACAGGCGATTAATAATTGTAAACAAACATGTTGTCTACCATCTCTGGTATTTACTTTCCATTATAAACAGGGTTGCAGGAATATTCTTAGTAAAACCCCAGTTTTCCCTTTTTCAAAGTCCCTCATTGGCCAACCTCACTGGATATTGCGAAAAGGTGCTGAACCAAGCGAACAGTTGGGAAGACTACCGAACTGGCAACTGATCCATTATACATAATTTTATTACAATGACGTGTGTGTCATCTTGTAACTTCATTAAAATAGATAAATAAATGCTGGATGCTTCAATAAAGTATATAGATGTATAGTGTAGTTTAGACTAGTGATCTTATTGTAGATAGGATTTGTGCTAAAATAAAGTCTTCACTCAAATATTAGTGTTAAAGTTATAAGGTTAGAAAAACAATAAGCACCTCGATGTTCAATCAGTCACCAAAATAAATTGATTTATAGAATTTTCTTTTGCGTAATACATTTAACATGATACTGGGATCACAAGAGGAAGAAGAAAACAATCAAAATGTAAACTGATCAATAATGCCAGCTAGCTTTATGGTAACAAGAGCTTCAATTTCACATTTTAAACAGAAACTCTTTTAACAGAACCAGCATATATTGTGATAATTAATACTGTAATAACCAAATTTTAGTGCATAAATCTTCTGAAACAAACTGGCCATATTTAGTTGAAACTTCAAAATAGGAATCCCATTTTCCTTTGAATCCTATTACGAAACCGTTTTTTGGCCAAGACCAGTAATAGAGACATGTGAATGATTGAATACAACCATTTTAGGCAGATACGCTGAATAATATTTTCATAATGCTGTAATAAATAAACAAAAGATCTCATGAAGCCAAAATATAGACACAATTAAATTTGAATGTTCCTTGGCACTCGGGACCTAATTTGCTCTATGTCATTCTCTATAATACCAATATTATATGTGGCCAGTCCTAGGATTCTTGGATATGTTTCATATTGAATATAGTATAAACATATACATTAGTAAATATAACAAACCCATATATCTGACATGCTTATCACTTTTGGAGTAAAATTAAAATTAAGTAAACTTATGGGTATAATTATATAAATAAATAATTTTGGAAGTTGTATTGTATATCACGTCAGGTTTATTTTAGTTTACTGTTATAATCTACCTTTTTCTCAAAGAGACAAACTTTTCAAACATAGCTCTCTATAACATAAACTTATTAAAGTTACCACAATATTAATGTTTTCGATCTCAGCAACCTACATAAATGATATGCAAAAGATAAATGCTTACAGTTTGAATAGCATTTTCCTCCTCACAATATGTTTAGGCCCAACTATTTATAGAAGGGATCATCAGCCATATGGATCATACAAAAATCACAAGTTTAGAATTTTAAATATATTTTAAAAAGGGAACATGGTTTTCAAGATTCTTTGGCTCTTGCCAATTAAAAACTAATGGATTGCAGTTATTTTGACCAATGATAACGTACCTGAGAACTGGCTGCAGAGCCATTGCTATTTTGATGATTAGAACCATTGCCAGTATTTCTGTTCTGGCCACCTGTAAAACTGATTATTCCAATAGAAGTCATTTCACTTTCAGCCTCATCATCGCTAATATCTGTGTCAGACCACTCCAACTCATGTTCCACCGCCACAATATTTATCGTTTTGTGGAAGGAAGCTCCTGGAAATGAAAATCTCCTGTTGCAAATACCAATTGTTTTCTCACTCACTCACTCACTCACTCACTCACTCACTCACTCACTCACTCACTCACTCACTCACTCACTCACTCACTCACTCACTCACTCACTCACTCACTCACTCACTCACTCACTCACTCACTCACTCACTCACACACACACACACACTCACACACATGCACACACACACACTTGTAGTGAACAAAAATTTATTAGATCTCTTTAGTCTGGCTGTGCTCTTTTCCACATTGAATTCTTCATTGATTTCATACTTTCAATCTGGCTTCATTTTTTTTCACATTACCTTGAGAATGTACTGAGAGAAGCTTATTTTCTCTAATCCTCTTATTAATAGCTTCTATATCAGCTTTCCTTCCTGCAAACATATTTCTTTTTAGACATTGTAATGGTTCCGTTTCAGAATTTTAATAATCGTGAACAATGAGGAACATTGCTGAAATTAGTTCACTAGATGGCGTTGCTGTACAACCAGGATAGTCGGCCAGTTAGGAGTATATGAAGTTTATTTTTTTAATTTGGAGTTTCTTCAAAGTTATAATATATTCAGGACCAATACCTGACTAATATATAATCCATTTGGGATAAAACATTAAAATGCTTAATGTGATGAATTAAATAGCACAAGTGGAAACACTTTGGAGTACGCAGAGTACTAAAAGCCCACATTAAGAACCCAATTAGGATTCGTATTTTCAATGGTTCAGTATTAAATATTTTTCATTTAGAATGTAAAATTTTAAGAGAAAGAAGTATCATTACTTAAAAACAAAATAATTAAAGAATTTATTTATTTGAGTACATTGGGTCATTTACAATAATTCTATAATTAATCTTTGGCTTTGAATATTTTTAACTGACCAATCAACTAATTTTTCAATTAAAAGAATATAATACTAATACAAATGATTAAGAAATACATACGGATAGAACAACTTCACGGCTAGTGGATTGCAACAAGTCCATGGCAAGGATTATGATTATGTGTTCATATTTGCATTTACTTTAAGAAATATTGCAAAAGTGTTGCTAAGAAATCAACGTTAACAAGTGATAAGTTTAGCACGAATAACCTAGTTGCAACGCAGCACCAACCTGCAGATTAATTCCAAGGAACTTTATTGAACACTAATTATGATATTTATATTAATAACGTCAAAAATACCAAACCTTGGCCAGAGTTGTCTGAAAAACATTTCAAACAACTCCGAACATTTCTGTTATTTTTTCCCACAACTTCCTTTGCCAGCCGTGAGCATCCAAATGCCAGTAGTTTCTTCTGTTCTTCGGCCGCTGCATCAAATTGCAACACCAAAATTTAAACATTCATGAAGAACAATATGAAAACAACCATTTCAGTAAAGCTGTTAAAAATACTCACTCACTCACTCACTCACTCACTCACTCACTCACTCACTCACTCACTCACTCACTCACTCACTCACTCACTCACTCACTCACTCACTCACTCACTCACTCACTCACTCACTCACTCACTCACTCACACACACACACACACTCACACACATGCACACACACACACTTGTAGTGAACAAAAATTTATTAGATCTCTTTAGTCTGGCTGTGCTCTTTTCCACATTGAATTCTTCATTGATTTCATACTTTCAATCTGGCTTCATTTTTTTTCACATTACCTTGAGAATGTACTGAGAGAAGCTTATTTTCTCTAATCCTCTTATTAATAGCTTCTATATCAGCTTTCCTTCCTGCAAACATATTTCTTTTTAGACATTGTAATGGTTCCGTTTCAGAATTTTAATAATCGTGAACAATGAGGAACATTGCTGAAATTAGTTCACTAGATGGCGTTGCTGTACAACCAGGATAGTCGGCCAGTTAGGAGTATATGAAGTTTATTTTTTTAATTTGGAGTTTCTTCAAAGTTATAATATATTCAGGACCAATACCTGACTAATATATAATCCATTTGGGATAAAACATTAAAATGCTTAATGTGATGAATTAAATAGCACAAGTGGAAACACTTTGGAGTACGCAGAGTACTAAAAGCCCACATTAAGAACCCAATTAGGATTCGTATTTTCAATGGTTCAGTATTAAATATTTTTCATTTAGAATGTAAAATTTTAAGAGAAAGAAGTATCATTACTTAAAAACAAAATAATTAAAGAATTTATTTATTTGAGTACATTGGGTCATTTACAATAATTCTATAATTAATCTTTGGCTTTGAATATTTTTAACTGACCAATCAACTAATTTTTCAATTAAAAGAATATAATACTAATACAAATGATTAAGAAATACATACGGATAGAACAACTTCACGGCTAGTGGATTGCAACAAGTCCATGGCAAGGATTATGATTATGTGTTCATATTTGCATTTACTTTAAGAAATATTGCAAAAGTGTTGCTAAGAAATCAACGTTAACAAGTGATAAGTTTAGCACGAATAACCTAGTTGCAACGCAGCACCAACCTGCAGATTAATTCCAAGGAACTTTATTGAACACTAATTATGATATTTATATTAATAACGTCAAAAATACCAAACCTTGGCCAGAGTTGTCTGAAAAACATTTCAAACAACTCCGAACATTTCTGTTATTTTTTCCCACAACTTCCTTTGCCAGCCGTGAGCATCCAAATGCCAGTAGTTTCTTCTGTTCTTCGGCCGCTGCATCAAATTGCAACACCAAAATTTAAACATTCATGAAGAACAATATGAAAACAACCATTTCAGTAAAGCTGTTAAAAATACTTGTAAGTTCCAAAAACAGCATCAACGACATAAAATCTCAAATGTGTTCGCAATATTTTCCTTTTAGTTAACTTAAGTTCAAGAAATAATAATAAGACGTTCTAAATAATATAAATTAATCGTAAATTGTTGCAACGTAACAATGGAATAAACAACCACTATAATCATTAACTTAATAACTACTTACTTTGTACAGAAGCTTGTTCAACCCATGCGTTTTTCATTCCTATATATGAAAATCAGTAAACGCTGGGTAAGAATTTTTGATTGTACATAATTCAATTCTCATTTAGCATCAAAACAGGACTCCAGTGCCAATGGTGACAGCTGTCAGAAATTGAGTTCTGCCTAGACTTGCAATATATCAGATTTAAATATGATTTGTCTTTGTTAAACTTTATTAAAGGAAAATGATCTTGCATCGTTTGGGACTAAACACTGGCTCCTTTGTAATGCGGTGTTTGGGTTCCACGTATGTGAGCCGCGTTATAAGTGGAACAACTAAAAAATTACAGATGGAGACGAGTAAAGACGTTAAAAAAAGTATGTCAAAAGGAAACTACAAAGAAATTTAACATTATCGAAGTGAGGGTGAAGAAATTAGAACCAAATATCAGAGCCATATATTGATGTGATGGAGAAAAGTATCCCCTACCTCTAGGCTTGCAAAACAGTGCTTTAAATGGAGAAAAAAAAACAGAATTGGGGAACTGTACATTGACAGATACTTTTCTAAATATTTGTGAAGTTGTATTTGAAAAGTTTTGTCATGTCAGAGATTGAATCCCTGAGTTTTGACTATATCTCTTTGTCCTGATCATCGAACTTTTGCAATGATTGAGCAGCTAGCTATTTACCAGGATGAGCAGCAGTTTCTTCAGCAATCAGTGTCTTCTTAGTGATATTTTCATCAGACCTGTTAAACATAAATTAATCTGAATGATCTGTGGCATGTGAAACACAATCTCAAAAATATTGCAACTCGAGCATGCAACAAATTGATAATGGTTTACCGTAAAGTTTATTCCCAGATATAAAAATTTATAACAAGTACCAGGGAGGCAACATTGTTGTAAATATTGAGAAAGATATAAGTGAATATATAATAGATTTACAATGTGTTTAGAATTATTCAACAGGAACATTTTTATGATAAGTGAAACTTTCTAATTAAAGTAATAAAATATTAAGACTCCCATGTGTTGTGTAGCTTTAATTACTCACATATATCTTACCTATAGCTAAATACCTTCATTCCATTGGCATATTTAAAAAATGACCACTGGCCTCTTTAAAGATAATTATCTATGTCATGTGACATTAAAATTCATCATCGTTTAGAAAGTTTGGGCCAATCAACTCACATATAATAATGTCTTTCATTTTAAAGGGTACAATTATCTGTAACATTTATATGCTTTTGTAATATCTCTCAAAATGATGATATTGTATAAATTGCATAGATAATTTTTTTTAAAATTTGTTTAACATGTAAACATGATATGGAATTAAAAATTTAAATTCATGTTGTTTTTGAATTGGCCTTTTTGTTTGTTTTACTTCAGTACTCCGGGTCACATCTGGGAGATATGGTTGACCAGCCACTCCTTAGAGTAACATGCCACAAGTACAGGTAGGCATTGGATTTAAAGGTTCACACAATACTCTAACAGTTGTGCTACACGAGGGCACAATTTTTGAAGCGGTCTATTTATAACTAATTTAGAACTGGTATCATGTGCTGTATGTCGCAGCCATTATGATTAAGCTGAGGTCATTGTTTAGGCCTAAAATATCTAGATTTATGGTAGTACCGTCCAATAAACCAACCTAAAAATCTTAACTTTTCCCTGCAGTATTTTCAGGTAATATAAAATTTTCTGAACACAGGAAATAGCAAAGAAACATAATTGAACATCGCATTTGTGAACCAGGAAG
This sequence comes from Paralvinella palmiformis, assembly GCA_025642065.1. Classification (NCBI taxonomy): domain Eukaryota; kingdom Metazoa; phylum Annelida; class Polychaeta; order Terebellida; family Alvinellidae; genus Paralvinella; species Paralvinella palmiformis. The sequence continues at coordinate 18,877 of JAODUP010000122.1, forward strand.
TGTTGTCATGGGAACAGGGAAAATTATTTAAAAGACCAAGATCATGTTGTGAATCGATGATAAAATTACTGAAATAAATATTGTTATTTACACTGAAATGTTTTGTTTTACTACTTCATTATTTCTACCATTGTGTATTGTATAGTATCAATAGATCAAGGCAATTTATAACGATTGTTTACTCATAAACTGTTAACGCATACTTATGTAATTTGAGACCAGAAATAAACCCTGGATCAGTGGCCTCAAAACCTTGTGGTTTCTTTATACGAAGTGGTCTGAATGAAATCATTAATCATCACAGTGTGTCTGCTTGTGTTTGACTTGTGCATCGAGTACAAACATTATAGCATATGTAAGACCGAAAAATTTAATTAACAGCAAGATTAAACATTCAATGACCAGCACATGCAATCAATTACATACAAATTGAATTAGAACTAATTAGACAAATTGTCAATTACTACTGAGCCTTTGATGGCATGTTTTGGTCACTAACATGGCAATGACAGAGACAGTGTAAATTACTGGTATATGTGCTCAGTTAGTCACTAACTCTCTATTTAAAATCAATTAATTAATGAGTAATTATCCTGTTATTAGTATAAATATGCTGTACTAGACTAGGCAATCAAAATAAAAATCGGCTATTTCTTCTTCATAAATTATTTGAATGTGACGTACCTGTTGTCGGAGTCGTTAACTGAAGGTAACCTTAGCATCTTTATTGTTCAATTCACGAGACCAATATAATGCTGAAAACAAACAAAACATTATTAATTATGCAGCATATAAGATGGTGAGCATAAAGAATTTCACATACTGGTTTTTGTGATGCTGGTCAAATACAGCTGCTGTGTAATCAACACAATTGTTGATTTCTTCAGGCGCTTCTGACACAATCCTACAGATTCTTGTAGACAGGAAAGTGGGGAATTATCGATTATACCAGTGTTAAAATACAATCAATCATATGCCATTATATAGCAGGCTCCCATGCTAATACAGCAGCTCCGTAGTTTAAAAGTTGATAAAAGAGGCCTGTCAGTGATGAGATGTATGTATACAGAACTTCCATTAACAGAATTATAAGTTAATTGCATAATACCGCTACATTAGTCCATAGGATAGATATATTACCTGGAAAATCTATTATTCTGAATAGCGACAGTTGTTGCTACTTTTATCTTGAAATATCAAGAAGGTAGAGAGGACTAATAGAATGAGGTGTTTTTTTATTGACACATCTGTAGTTTTATGTTAGTTTACGGATATGAATGGTGCTATGTAGAATGGTTTAAATGTAACAACAGCTGCCTATTTCTATAAAAAATCTTCGGTTGATTCTAAGACTGCGTCTGACCATTTTAAGGCATAGAGAACAGTAAATAGGTAATTTTACATTCTTAAATGGCTATTTCAACCCCCCCCCCGAACAAAAACAAAACCCATAAAAGTTTCAGCCCAAACCATCTTCGTTTATTCAGTTTACATATTGTTTTATAGCTGAGCAACCTCCAAAGGTAATGAGATGAAGTGAAATATGAAACACCAACCTCACCTAGCCTGGTCAGGGTTTCAATCCAGGTGCTATAGATTAAGTCTGATATCCTATCTTAAGAGAACGCTGAGCTCTATCACATGGCATAATTTGATTCCACCTATCACTTATCCCACGTGCTGATATGAACCGACACAAACAGACAACATGCTTATTTTCCAGATTTCTCTGGTTAAATTCTGAGAACAAGTTATATGTGCATGCTTGCCTTGCATTTCATTATTACTCTAGAGTACAGATAATGAAAATGAATAGTTTGAACATTGCTAACTATCGTGGTTATGAATATATTGACTTGCAAAGTTGGTAGAAAAACAAACTGAATATCATAAGATCCAGATTTTGACTTAACTTGCCAATCCTAGGTTTATTCTTTTGCTTTATGCTATTATTTACATGGATCTATGATACAACTTTCAGCCCTGAAAATATCACGTCTCTATGCCAATTAATTAAAATGTTATCAGGGTTCAAACAATTATCCCCATGCCAATAAATCACAAATGCCAAATGTTACTGATGGTCCTTGAGACATTCAGGTGTCATGTTCAAATTGCTTGATTTCTATTGAAAATTCAGTGTTCAGTTTTGTCAGGGTTTAATATTTCCCCCCCCCCCCCAGTGGGGGAGTATATTAGGACATTGGAGGAATTTGGCAGAGTAATCAAGGAAAATCGGACAGAACTTACCGGTACATTTAAGACAAAAAAACACTAGCAGTTTCTTTCAGAGGTGTTTTATTCCAGTGAATGTTTTCAGTATTTTGTTCAGTCTTGGAAGAAAAAGAGTATTCTTCAGTGAGTGGTTGAAAGTGGAAAAACTGTTTTAAAGTAAAATTTACAATGACTTCAGGAAATAGATATACCCTATATTTTAATAACGATTCTGCCCAATGGATTATTACGATATTATTATCAAGTTGACATCAGCTGAAAGTGCACTGACATAACACTTTTAATTGTACTCATAACAGTGTTTTGTAGGTTTCAAAGAATACTGAAGATGTGTACTAGTTAAAAGCAATTAGAACCATATGTAAAGTATAGGATAACAGCCATGCTGAACCACTATTTAAAAAAGTTGAGAATTTAAAAATTAATGATCAATATGAATATGAAATAACACTTTTTATGAAAAAATATATACAGAACAAATTACCTTTATCTTTTTGATAAGAATCTTAGTTATAATCATGAGATCCAGAATAGACTCACACCTAGGCTATCACATCAATTGTATATTCAAAGGTGTGATTCCACTTTTGCTAGAAAATTACCTCTATTTGATTTTCCCAAAATATGGAACAAATGGAGTCATTGTACTCATAATTATACATTCACTTCCCAATCTACGCTGAAAAGGCAGCTTAAATACGAAATGTTGTCTCACTATGTAAGTAATGTAAGGTGTGTAAATAGTCACTGCAAAGACTGTCTGGATTGATTAAATCATTTAATATTTGTCTTGTTATTATTGCCTTATTATTTATTATGAATTTTACCAATTTTATTCAAAACTGAGGTTTAATTAGCTCTAAACTCTATTTTCTGCTGGTCTTGTTATTGTATTGTAACACAAACACTGATTTAACTTTTGGTCAAGCCTCCTCCCTGGCCTGGGTCAGTCATCCACTCTGCCTTTAGACAATCTCCAGTGTGAAATGAAATTTGTTTTTGTATATATCTATTAATTTTTATTTGGGGGGGGGGGCAGGGGGAAGACAGCAATAGCTAACCTGGTCACTCAGTTCACACTGTAGATTAATTGTATAATTGTTATGTGGCCTGAATAAATCTATCTATCTAAATCCAATCCTCCACCATGACTCACTAATTAGTGAACATCTTCAAGGAATGACTTCAGCCAATTTGTCTTTTATATTTGTAAATTAGATTTGTATACTGATATCTGATTGGTAACTGAAGGTGGAAAATGTATTCAGGTCATCCATATAATCATGAACAATAGTGGCTTTAAATAATAAAGATAATAAATGTTATTGAGTAATTACTATTAGGGCCCATAGTCTACCTCAAAAAACCCTAGATAAAGATTTTATTATCAAACATGACCAACGATACGAATTATGATACAGTATCAGAGCTAAATTATTTAAATCTCCCTAATTAACGTTCATAGATCTACCTATTGTGATTGGTGACTGAAAAAAGATCAAAGAAAAAGTTATAATTTTGTCCAGGAAAAATCTGTACTTTGAAAAAGTCATAATTTTATATTACTTTATGTTTTAGGTCATTAAATTTATTATCTGAAGCAAATGAAGGAAACATTATATGATTATAATCATCTTCTTTCATCATTCTTAATACTGATTGAAATATTCGTCAAAATCATAATCATCTATATTATTATCATACCAAACTTATAAAGTGCTCTTTTCATACTTAAAGCTTGTTCTGTACATAAACTGATATATAAACTATATTATACAACACACAATTACAGCCAACTTATCTGATCATAATCTCGCTTCAAGCAAGGACATATCAGACCACAACCACACACATGTCAATACTTACAGTACAGTAACACAATGTTAGGAAATGTGAATGAATAATTGTCGAATTTAACAAAATGGCCACAACATATGTAAATAGGTCGGGTTAATAGAACGCAGAGCCTCTTTCTTATCTGCTGAGCTTGCAAAAACTGTAGTATGTAAAAACAACTGAAGCATAACATAGGCATGATGAGTCAGTCAAGGGTGATAAAAAACAAAACCATACACTCAGCATCGGTAAATATTTTTTATAACAAACCGGACAACAATCAAACCAAAGCTTGTACAGAAAGGAAATAATAATTAGCTGATTTATCCAAATTACAGTCAAAATCTATATTCATGCTTATTTAGTAAGCAACTGATAATAATGGTGTCATCTGCTAGGGTCATCATCTAAGTTAAGTGTCAAATTTGGATAGTCTGATAATGTTTGTGGGTCATGGCAGTACCAGGATTGGTGGTTGGCCATGTTATGAAATTTACTTCAACTGATTTCACGTTTCTATTTAAAAATACAAGATATACATGTTTGTTTTGTTAAGACTGATAGCCAATTATAGGAATACCATCAACACACTTTCAACCTTGGAGCACTTAGAACAAGTCATTACTTATGATAAAACAATGGTACAGAAAATTAGAACATTACTAAATTAATAAATATCACACACTCCATTACTGTGTACTTAGTCAGTACATCATCAGATTTATTTCTCTAAATGTAATGATATGTATTTGCCTTTAAAAATCTTATTCACGGTGAAACATTGATAGGTACAATTGAACTCAACCCACTCTCAATCTGGGTTACCATGGAAATAATATGAGTCTCAGTTATAGAAATATTAGTCTCATTTTACTGATACCAACATTTTTACTGAGGTAACAAGGTGGGTACGCCATTCCGGTAGAATTCATGTTTTTAGTCTTTTGCTTTGAAATTAACTAAGAACTCAGTAAAGTTATTCTTTTCTCAGCATGATTAGATATATGTCTCTGTCTTCCAGATTAAAATGACCAAGCATAGGAGGTGTACATGATGTGTTATTTCTCATGAAGGTTCTGACAGAACCTTCTTGGTACTCATGATTTCGTTACTGTACTGTTGGAACAGGTTGCTGTATTATTGTTACTTTGGAAGGTGAACAAAACGGTTAAATAAATTTCTATATCCACATTTTTATTATCTTTGTGTTTCCCTGTGACTGCAGTTTGACCAATGACTAGATAAAGCTGAGCAATAATAGTGATCATTTAAGGGCTGGCAATTAATGAATCAAACATTTCATCAGTTGTTAAATTTATTAATACGACCTGGTGTCAGTGAGTAACAGTTCATACAGTGACTGTATGTGTATGACGGGTGCATAGAGTGCTATCATTCAGTACTCATTAGTCTATAACTAAGTACACTATGACTGAATTGTACAGGTTAATGGTGCCTTAACAAAATGATAAGAGTAATAAATGTTTATTTATGGTTGACATGGTAAAACAGACAACATTAATAAGTGACTTGTGCTATTGAATCGACATAAATAAAATCTCGATGGTAAGTACAATGAATTATATAATGGATATATATATATATATATATATATATATATATATATATATATATATATATATATATATATAATATACAATGACATAATGTCACTGGAAAATAATATTTCCTTGGCTGTGGGAACCATGTAAACATCATATGCTAAGCAATGACATCTATGTGTCCCATCCATTTCCTATATATGTAAATAAGTCAATGATCAGTTCAAGTACATATGGACAATCTCAGCATCATCAGTTTATCGTCACCACATAAAAGTTAAACCTTTTTCCACCAAGATAAGTAATTTACGGAGTAAAAGTACTGGTGTATGCTTTACAAAACATGCACAATCAGAAACGTTTGATATGTAGTCGATGTCTAGCTATATTATGAGATAACACCCGTACATCACTTTTCACCCCATTTAACAATATCAAATATGAGTAGAGAGTATTTTGTTGTGTTGTTAGCAATTCCACGGATCTCGGATTAGCCGGAAGATACAACTCCTGAGTATGAAGAGATTATGGGATTTTGTACAACACGACCACCATCATTACAGATAATTCATGTAAAATGACTCAAGATATTCATCAATTCCATTTTGTCAATTTCAAGTCCAAATCAAATTTATCAATTCCATTTTTACCTACTCTTTTACCATGAGTAAGTACTCTGAATACCTACTAGGAGTATCTACTTGGAATACCTACTTCGAATAGTTTATATTGTCATGGAAGAAATATTTCTGATTAAAATATTTTAATGGTAAATCAATTCCAATTCCAAATTTATTGATTCCATTTTTTAAATAAGCAATTCCAAAATTGCCCATCAATTCCAACTGCCAGGTTTATACATTTCTGGAGAGAGTCGAGTATTCTGATGAAACACTTCCCGTCCTGTATGATATCTAGATGATAATGTTTTGGTTCACCTTCCAGTACACTATAGACTCTTTGTACGCATACGCTACAACTTGGTCATGATGAACTAATACCAGACAGTTAAGCTGAAGAGTGGATTACTATATATGTGTATGGCAAATGGATTGAGATTAAATAGTCATATGATCACGTCTGTGCTGTGTGTAGTAGAAAAGTTTGACAGCTTGGACTATGTCTAGGGGCAGAAATTCTCTAGAAATTACATTACCACAGTGGGTAAGTACCTCGGCAAGTATAAATCGATGAAGGCTTTTCAACAGGCAGCTTTGTTGGATCCCCAGTAATTGCATTGATTTGATGGTATGATAAAGAGGAGAGGACCTGAATATGCCAAAAGTTATATATATAACTGTTTTAACATATGATTATTACTTTATGTGTTATGTGTACATTCTAGAATCCAGGCATTCCAAGTAAATGGTGCACTTGACCTGCAGTCAGAGTAATCTGGCAACAACACATAGTTGTGTGTATATATATATATATATATATATATATATATATATATATATATGTCCGTGATCTGCTGACTTCCCAGGTAGTGTGCGATTGTCGCCAACAACTCCAGGAAAGTATATGGAATTGAATTTGATGTGGAATTGGTTTTAACCAAATGGAATTGAGTGGAATTGGAATAGACCCCATGTCTGGCCGGAGTACTGTATAGACGGATTCAACAAATCCAGGCACGAGTCCAATTTCAGCCCTAACCAGGAGGTTTGCAGTCCAGTATATTACACTATCAGAGAACCTGGATATATATGTTACGTATAAAAGTATGATTGATATAAGTGAATAACTACATACAAAAACGAATGGGGGGTGGGGATTTACTTGGATTAGCTTAATGGAATCTGACTCTTGAGATATATCAACAGCTATTCATTTTTATAATCAAATATATTATGGTAAAGTAAAAACTGACAATTGGTATTGAGTTGTTGATTTAAGCAAATTTAGACATTTTAAAATTTCAGATAATTAAGCTCTAAAATCTATCACGATTTCATCAACTCTGATGAACGTCAACAATAATAATCTGTAAACAGCGGAAAAACATGGAGGCAGGAAAATTTAAAATCTTTCAATTTTGCTTGACATTCATAAAACAACAGCTAATGTAAAATATATTTAGATCCATAGTAACAAGTAATGAATGATATCAGGAGAAAGCAGCTTTTATAGCTTCGTTATCAGTAATTACATAAGAACAAACATAACTACAGTATACAAAAAACAAGTACGCCAATTAGTGAAATCAATATTATCAGGACATTTATCTAATACTGGAGTGAAATATTTCATATATTAGTGTGTCACATTTCCACCATTTAATAGACCAATATTATAGCTAGTTTTTAACTCCGGCACATTTCGGATGATTTCCGGTTTCCATGACGTATAGATCTAGATATAGACTCAAGTACCACTGCTGCCAGAAACATCACAATATTCAGCTTGAACTTATCAACTAAGCCATGGTTAAATTGATCAATATTGCATAATAAATAAAGGAGGATACTATTGTACATATACCGTGTTGCTTCCATGTTACATTGATAGAATTGCACAAATACTTCGCTTTAGCGTTAGGCAGCGTATTTAACTATTTTATTCTGCCCTGCCTGTAGATCTATTATAATAGTATATTCTGGAATGTGCAGTGAAATGAGTGATTGAGTGAACTGCCGGCGCTGTAGCTAAATGGGTGATAAATTTCTTGCTTTGACGAAAGTTCAAAGTGCATGCCAGATCAGTTCAGCTGAACTTACCTTTAATGATGTATCAGTTATACACTGCAGTTTAACAACAATTGAAACAACCTTTCGCAAATTCAAATCAGCGTCTGTAACATCACATGTATTTGTCCTAAGGAGGGGGGATGTTGTCCTGAAACTAGTACAATATTTACTATTTAGGATACCAGCCAATCCCTTTTTTCGTCACGTATGGAAATTGGAAAACCGAAACTAAAATTCCGGCTAACCAAAAATACGATAGGTAGACAGCAAACAAAGAGCTTGAACTGGCGCGGGATTAGTTTAAACATGCAAGTATTGTTTAACAGATCAAGTCATGTATTCCATGGGACCTAAAGTTAACTTTAATAGATCTATGGTGAGTGTATGAGTGAGTTTTATATATAATGTTAATGAGCGAGTATTTTATTTAGCCAGGATCAGTAGTAATCACACCTTGGACATGGCTGGCTCACTGACATGCTTTAGAGAAATTAGATGATCAGGTCAAACATATCATATATATATATATATATATATATATATATATATATATATATATATATATATATAATAGTTTTAGGCAGTCTTAGAAAGGGGGGTATTACCAATTAATATGGTAATAAGGAAGGCCCTCTAAAATTGCTATACATCCCATGATCATATACAATGTATATATATATATATATAATATATATATATATATATATATATATATATATATATATATATATGTTATAAATTGAAAAATTTCAGTTTTAGAATTTCAAAAGGAAACCACAATGAATGACGATTTTTGTAAGCAATTCAAATGAAGGACACAGATACACACACAGCGCGCGCAGTAATTATATGATAGGCCATATATATATATATATATATATATATATATATATATATATATATATATGAATTGTTGCTTCTTTTCTTCCATCACTGAAAACATATAAATCGTCTGATGTCAACAGATTAATTAATAATATTAATAATTAATGGAACACTTAGAACTTATACATATATATAATTATATAAAGTCCCTAAGAAAGTTGCAATCATCAAGAATCAACCATATAATGTAAATTCTAAATTTATTTAGAATTAGTTCCCGTGGTGAAGCTGTAAATTACAGACCTGCAAATGCGTCCCCCTCATTTGAGGTTGTTAGCCACGTAAAAAAATGGCAATTTCGGCCATTAATTGTTATTACTGAAAGGTCAAATGCATCAAGCAGTTAAAATATTATGGACGACTATAAATTAGGTTATTAATTGTTTGCATTATCTCACAAACTGATGCAGCAGACATCTATGATCACACAAAACCAGAAATTAAACGCGTCCATATTATAGTGCTTGCATGTTCCCTAGTCACGATTTACGGCTTGTATAACGTACGTCATATCAGGTTGATTCCGGTTACTGAATGTGCCATCTACGTCTATCTTAGACCAATCACAATTAAGTCGTGTTCGTGGCAAATCAGCGGGCAGGATCACCCAGAAAGAGGTCGAAACTTTTCCAGAGATTAATTTCTCAGCTCACAACATCGTGCCTGACTGACCACGTTAAATGGCGCTGGCGTCTCCACTGATATATATATATATCCCCCGCCATATAACCCCCATTTCTAGTGAAGGAGAGTGTATAATGCTATTTTTGATTTTGAAACAATCAAGATTACCCAATTTTTCGTGGGTCAGAAATTCATGTTCTTTACAACAACAGCTTTCCCGGCTAGCTTTCTGTTTTACACTTTCGCGACATTAACACCACGTGTTAGCAGATATTTTCCTTTCCATTCACTCCCGTTGTCCGTACTAACTCTTGATATATGGGTATATATAGTCTGTTTTCCCCCAGTTTATAAAGATGCCCATTGATGCACACACAGACACACACACACACACACACACACTTCCTGACCTCACATCCTCCATGGCTGCCGTGCATATCTAGAACACACTTTTAGATCAACTATGACGATTTTGTTTTGATTAGCACTGCATGGAGCCCGCCTTTAATTATCCCATAAAGAACACGTACTAAGAATAACTTCACCGCATAAAAAGTGATAACTTATTTTGTAAATTTGTAATATAACGACGTAATTAATATAATGCTAATATATTCGGTATCAGATGCACTTTCTCTCATTATCTTCAAATTTATGCACTGATTACTTGCCATTCCACACCTTTCCGTTACATATATTATTCTCCTAATATGTATTGCTGAGTCATGCCTATTTCGGGGAATAGGTGTCTCTGGGAAAACATTTCTTTCGTTCAATTCTTCGCTGTATATTTATCTTAAGGTAACAATTTTTATTGATATTCTAGCTGGGAAAAATTATTATTACCATGTTTCTTGTTTAATTACAGGGTACGAAATTACTCTGTACGGAGTGTTATAGTACGATAACATGTTTATATTAATAGGTCAGAGAATCATAAGACCATCGGTATCGTAAGAGAGCTTTAATTATGTGTTATTATTTATTTTAAGCGATAATGTCAGCTCGTTGTCACAATCAAGTTTTATGCTTATGGTGTGTCCGAATAAACTACAATTTTGAGTGCATCAGTTTGATTTTATAATTGTATTGAAATATTAAATAATAAATTTTTTCCGGGTATAGATAATTATAGTTCTACCATTAACCATAGCCGGCGTAGGGTCTACTGAATGGGAGAGAACGAACTCGAGTGAGTATTATTTCTTCAGCTGGTACTGGCCCGGTCACTGGTTATTTATCCGTGAAGGTGTAAGTTACTAGAAATCGATCCATAAAATAAACTAATAAAGATTAAAGACCATATAATCCTTGCCAGACATGGGGTCAATTCGATTTTTCCAATTCCACTCAATTCTATTTGGTCAATTCCACTTCAGATTTATCAATTCCAATTCGATTTGTTCTACTCTTTTGGACTTTTTTTAACCTACTACTTTTTAACATGAGTAGGTACTCTGAGTACTTAATTAGTACTTGGAATAGCATCTCCGAGTAGTTCATATTCCAAGTTGGACTGCTATGGAAGAAATATTTCTGAATTAAAAAATTAAATGGTAAATTAATTTGTGGATTTAATTTTTTGTAGCAAGCTTCCAGAATTGAATTGACCCCCGTGTATGGTCGAATACAGGTCATATCGGGACAAACCAACTTGGTCATAACCGAATCGGCACAATACTAAAGTTGGAACTACTATTATATTTATCACATAGAACAATGCTGCTATACCAGCAAACATGTTACTTGTTGAAATTTGAGGTAGAGACCCCTGGCTGTTACCTATTGGGCACAGCCACCTGGTGTTGACTTGTAAGTCATGCCACTTTCTCTATTAAATAATTTTTCATGAGTTTTAACACCTCCCTAAATTAAGGAACATAACATACATAATAAAACGTTCCCAATAATGAATTATCTATAATCGCCAGTAAATGCAATTTGTCATTGGATGTACTTTGAATTAATGTGTTTGAATTAATTATAACACTTCATCTTGGTATCTTAAAAGACAACTGGAGAAATGACTAATTGGGTGTACTTGTTTGTATCAAATATAAAAAAGGTTGGTGTGGTTTCAATCATATATGCAAACTAAATGGAGTTAATCGTGTATTCAAGCTATATTTTATTCATGTTCAAATCAGCACTGTGGTGAAAATGATAAGATGAGTAATCTGTGTCTTGTATGTACAAGGGAGTGCATAGAAATGGGAAAGCTCTGGAATGCGATGGTTGCCAAAGGTTGTATAAAACTAAAAGCTAATATACGTGTAGTCTATTATGTGGGGGTTTTAAAACTCATGAAAAGTTATTTAATATAGAATGTTACATAACTTACATGTTTGCTTATATATCAACATTGTTCCATGTGGTAAATACAGTCAGAATCCATTAATCCGGCAAAGTTTGTCACCTGATAATATGTCGGATAAATGAGACTGTCGGAATATCGAGTCCGTGACATAGCAGTAAGTCTGTGTCACAGATTTTTAGGTCATAAAGACATGCTGTCGTATGTAACAAAAATAATACACAACATCCATTTGAACCAAAAAGACACTTATAATCTTGTGGTGTATTTATTTATTTGATCATTTTGATCTTTGTTAATTACAGACATTATAAAACAATACTCCTGTCACTTAGACCATCAGATTAGCTCATTATCTGCATTATCACACATTTGTGTTTGTAATTAGTCATGAATGATTATGCCTAACAGACTTAATTTACATATTCACCGACACATTAAGCCTGGCCAAGTTAAAACGATTTGTTTAAAGGATTCCTTAGAATTGATATTTTAAAATTCATCACACTGTACATTCTGTAGTTTTGCACCTTGATATTGTTGACTTTTTTTCATCCATATCATTGACTATTATCAAAGATCATATGGAATGATCTTTGCTATTATAAGTTGGAAGTCATTAATTAGACCATGTGCATTAGTATTATGCATTAAATATGCAGAATTATTTTTATTTAAGCATATTGCGTAATTATATGATGGTCCTTGTGAATGAACCATTTTATATATTATATAATTTTCCTTAAAAAGTATTTGATATATTATATAATTTTCCTTAAAAAGTATTTGACATATTTTTAAACTTTTCATTCGATGAATTATACTTAGTCATTATATATATATATATATATATATACAATGTAAAGCTCTATTCTGCATATTTTCAGTTACCGGTAGTTTTGAATTTTTTTATCTTACTTAAATGCCATTAACTATTGAATAGTAATTAAAATGAGATATAATGAAGGATTAAAACCAAAACAAATTCCTCTTTAAGTTCCTATTATCTTTGATAACTGTGCTAGCACATTTAACTTGTAGCCAGTATTTGGGGATATTTCAGTAATGTGGCAATTAAGATAAATTTAATTGTGAATCGATATGAATTCTTACCATTTAACAGTTGCTCGGTGATATAGTTTTTGGTGTCCTACAATAATATATTCATTCCGGTGGAAATCATGTTTATCGAAGAAGCTAAATTGAAACTGATCTGGATTTACCTTTATACCATTACTTTTGAATCATCGTCGTTAGAATATGTAACATTTTGCTCTCAGTTTCATCTAAAGTTCAACCAGTACATGATATAGTATTATCATCAGAATAATTATGAATGTAATGAAGACTTTGAACTAAAAGTAAGAAAATATTGGAAAATATATTGTACGCAAATGGACCAAAAATAGATCCTAGTGTGCAGCCCCTTTGGAAATTACCATCCATTCACTTGTTGAATTATTATTTTTTACCAGCTGCTGTCTGTTCTAGAACTAATTCATAATATGGTTCACTGACATCATAACAGTACAATTCTGCTATTAAAAGACGATAAGGTATTAAATCAAATGAACATGACAGATCAGTTAGTACAGGTTTAAAGATCCTGTTATGATCCATATTATATTTGGCGTGTTCTGTAAATCTTAATTGTACACTTTGGCAGCAACAGTTTTTTTCCCTAAATCCTGATATATGTGTATGGTCATCTATATGTTGGCTGCCTTGAAGATGGCAACATATATGACGCAGTCTTCTTGGCAAGCTAAGTAGCAGTCATTGTGATGCTTCTCTTAATGTGCCCAGATTCTCCACATCAAAGAAAATTTTCCTTCCAAGGGATGTTTCCAGAACAATATTACCATTACTTAGACAAAGTACAAGTATACAAAATTTAAGGATAATAAATCAAGATATGTGTGAAAACGTATAGCATATTTATTTGTTACATGACTGGTTATTGACATTTGTATGGTACAGTCTCCTCCTCACCCCTTCTAGCTGGTTGATCCACCCACTTTCATTTAAATTTGAACAAACATGGGATATCCTGACTTTCAGTGGTCCCAGTTCTAAAGCTTTTAATGTATTGGGGATTATTTGTATTATTAACTAAATAACTGATATATAAATGAGTTTGTTTGTTGTTAAAGCAAGGCCATTTAAATATGAATGTGGGCCCCTTAATTGGCCCACAATTGCTGCAAAAGAGAACAACTTGGCTGTTTCACTGTCTGGAAACACTACCATAAACAAGTCAGATAATTTATGACATAAACAAGTCAGATAATTTATGGCATAAACAAGTCAGATAATTTATGACATAAACAAGTCAGATAATTTATGGCATGAACAAGTCAGATAATTTATGACATAAACAAGTCAGATAATTTATGGCATAAACAAGTCAGATAATTTATGACATAAACAAGTCAGATAATCTCTTGTAGGAGTTGATAATGTGACATCATTAACTCACAAAATCTCTGGATTGAAAGCATCATCAGGATCTTCAGGCTTTAAAGCAGAGGTTCCAGTAAAAGTTTTGGTTTCAATCTTTTCTCTGGGATGTACCACATAGCCTAATATTCCACTTTTAACTTTTTCTACATCCATACCAACTGCCTTCATGTGTGAGTGGCCTTTCAGGGCAGACATGCCCATATTTTCAACATCAAATGATTTCCTGTGGCTCATTTTTCACTTCAGGCATGAGATGCATGTGCCTTCTTTATTCAATACAATGTAATGTCAAAAAGATGATATCTCAATGTTGTTATAATGGTAGTTTGTTATGTGCCTATTATGCACCTATTATTAACAGTTAAAACAGACACTCCATAAATTAACCCCATAGCAAGAATGCTACAGTCTTCAGAATGTACATTTGGTCCAAGGTACCCCCAAACAAAAATACAAAAACTATTGCAAAAATATGTGTCATGGAATGAACAATCAACTCACAGATAGGTCTTGGCAGCACGAAGTTGATGACGATTGCTGATATCAGACATGGGGTCAATTCCATTTCCACTCAATTCCATTTTGCCAATTCCTCATAAAATTGATCAATTCCAATTTTATCAATTCCAAATCTATTAGGTACTCAAAGTTGATACTCTAAGTACCTACTTGGAATACCCACCCCGAGTAGTTTATATTTGAAGAAGGACTGTCCTGGAAGAAATATTTCTGATTTAAAAAATTTAATTGTAAATTAATTTGTGGATTTAATTGTTTTGTAGCAAACTTCAATTCCAATTCCAAATTTATCAATTCCAATTCCATTTAAAAAAAAAAATCCAATTTTGGAATAAGAATTGCCGATCACTTCCAGAATTGAATTGATTCCATATCTAATTGATATACTCATATAATTTCTACAATATGCTGTTTCACATCACTAATATTTCCACATTTGTGCTAGAAGATTCAGCCAGTGTGATGAACTGTCATATGGTGTAATGTCCACTTGACTGGATTCACTGGACACCTTCTGCTACTACATTTATCTTCTGTGATCATCCCAAACATGGATTTGGGGGAAGTGTCTTACTGGTCAGTACGACTCGACTGACTTCATGGTGTTGAAATCTAATCCCAGTTCAATTATAAATATATGTAAAAATAGTTATCCAGTGTAATTAACAATTGATGTTAAATAACGTGCCATTTTTGTATGCTGCAAATTAACCGACAAATGACGTGTTTGCAGAATCGAAAATTAATCAAATTAGTAAACAAATCAATAAAGCAGAATAAAAAAATTTAAATGCATGATTTTTAAAATCTTTTTGTTGTGATTTAAATCAAACAAGTCTCATCCACCGATCTATTTTGTATAGTTTATTTATTCTAAGTCATGTTAAATTTACTGGCTGAGATAAAGATTTTTTAGCTATTCAAAACCGGAATGACATCTGTGGTGTTGAAGTATTCTGACGTAATATTTCTACTATTTATTGGTTTCTTTTGAACTAGAGCAAATTACTGCTGAATCGGTTAACTGTCACATGTCATAGTAGTTATATTGTCTGTGTATTAACTTATCATTGAACCATAGGCATGTGCCATTTACTGTGAGCCGTGGTGTCAAATGCTTCTTTCTGTGCGTGGTTCTCCTTTCTGTACGTAGCCTACATATAGCAGCTTCCCTGTGGCATTGACACGTTTGTTACATATGAAAATTGGATTAATAAGGCCTCAGAGGATGATGAGTAGCAGAGATGTATTATCAATGTTTATAATTTATTTACACACACACTCATATATATATATATATATATATATATATATATCTGAGCCAGTGGCACTATAGTTATGTATCCACACATACACACACACATACACACACACTAATATACAAGAAAATGTACCAATTATAATGTCTGAAGGGTATATCATTTTAACTGACTTATTTTATTTATACTTTCAGATTAATCCTAACTGTTGAATGTAGATACACTGATAATCCTTTGGGATCTTTCCCAAAAGGATGCTTCCTGAACAGAGTGATTTAGACACTTGTTATAATGGACTAAAGGGGCTTGAGGAACAGGTTAGACAAAACACCAACTCAGCTGGAGCTCTCAGCCTGGATGAGGAGAATATGGGAGAGAGGAGAGATCTGATCAGCGAAGATCACAACTATGCACACCATCCCTTCAAAATAGTGGAGAAGGACCATCTGAAAGAATATGCACGTAGGATTGTGCAGACAGAGCAGGATTTTGGACAACCAATTGGTTTATTTCTTGAAAATACAGTTAGTAACCTTTTTATTCATTTTGCAGTGTGGTTGTGAGGACAATTTGCAAAATAGGAACAAACTGGCCAGTAGAAATAGAGTAATGTTTATTTCTTGAAATTACACTTATATTAATACTATAACTGTTAATCAATCGTTTTAAAGATTACTTATTATAGTGGGGCGACATAACTCAATCTATCAAACCGATTATTCGTTCTGCGATACAAGCACCAAATGTGGCAGATGTGTTGACATATATCTTGGGAACGAAACTGAATATCGGGCCATCACAAATCCAATCCCTGGTAGCTGTGTTTGGTCAAAACTTTCTAAATCATTGACGTCACATGCAATAATGGACATAATTGAGATTCTGATAACCCTGAGAGACAAATAATTACTCACTCGGAATTCTATGGAACTTTACAAAGTAATTTGTCATTTATGATATTATGATTTGATTATATAATGCCATGTTCTTATAGTATTATTTTGCAGATGGTAGATACTACAACAAACAGTGTTTTTTTAATTTAGAAAAGTACAGTAGTACACCTATATGTATGTAGAATGTTGATGTATCATTGATAAAATGTGTCTTATTGCTCATCCAAGTACTTACCGGTATGTCTTCAATACAAGCTCCAATTGAAGATGAAATATAATCCCATTTATCACATGGCTTTAAAGTCACGTAGACTTGTGTACCATCGGCATAACAATGATATTTAACATCTGGGGGAAGACAGTGCTACCAGACCCTATGTTACCATCACCAACTAAGTGGGGGTGGGTAAAGAGAAAAGTGTGAGCCCCACTGGACTACATTGCCACAAGCATCAACATCATGCCACAAACTGATCTCTTATAGCTGCAAGAGTAATTGCAGAAAGCACTGCAAGTGCAAGATTAGGCTGCTCTTCAGTGCACAGGCCTCTGCTTCTGTGAGGGAGAATGTGCCAGTTGACTCTAAGATCACTCATTTACTCAAACATTAAAGTGCCATGCCATGATCCATGGGAAGTTATCAAGTTTTCACATGATTAAGATATGTTAATAGAATGATTCAAATAGTATTCAACAATGACATTGGTTTTCTGAAATAACTTAAATAGCAGAGTTACTAACTTCAGTACATTCACTAAACATTGTTATATGGTCTATGCTAGTACATAGCTGTACTTGCTACGGCTACGGTTTAATTAAATTATTGTTATAACATGGAGAGACAATCTTGCCATTTTGTTTCATTTTCTTTCATTTATTATTGCGTTACATTATAATAAATCTATTTTGCACTGTACCTTGTATGTAAATAATATTTGTTGTCTTAAAAACATAGAAACATCAGCTTGGAGGCGGGGGGAGGGGGGGTCAAAATGTTCTACACTAATAGCCATGGGCAGTCATTTTCCAAATTGGTTGCCATGATAATCAGGATGCCAATTTACAATGGCCTAATATGAATATTTATTATAAACATATTAAGCTGTGTGTGTTCCAGATTTGGTGCTTGTATCACGAAATGAACAATAGCTTAGCTATGCCACCCCACTACAATCCTCCAGTTTGACTTTAGTCATAATTAATTTATTGTATAATATACTGAACTTAGTTACACCAGTCATCAATCTGTTGTAGTCGTTTTATGAAAGCTGACACGCCCTAGCTCAATGAAAATTCAGGCATATATTATCTTTTGTCTACACTCATGGGAATTAGAGTGTGACTAGATTCTGTTTTCCTTGTTGCTGGAAATTTACCTGTTTTGTATACAACATTTCAGGTAACCACAGTAAACAGCTTTGGATATTATTGCGAAGGTTTACATTATCGGACAATTTGTCAGATCGGAACAGGTGGATATGGGACAGTCAAAAAATGCATCGACTGCCATTCAAGAAAGGAATTGGCCAGAAAGCAGGTATGATGCTGCTGCTTAAGAATGTAGGTGTAGTCTTTGGTTTTTCTATGTCTGACTACAATAGTTTGTGTGGTGGAGGGGATGTGTGATTGTGTGTGATTCAATATTTTATTGTTACTGATCTTGAAATCATTTATTAGTTATTTCAGAATGTTAATTTGTAAATCAGAATGGCATGCTAGCAGTACAGAAGCTCATTGTCCCTCTGGCTAGCTCTAGGAACTGAAATGTTGTTCTGTGTCAGTGTATTGGTTTATTTACATCTCAGCAATGTGTTAGGTAATGTTCACCAGATACCGGTTTAATATAGCAGTGCTGCAATGTTCATGCCATGCTCTCTTTGTCTGCAGATCTTCTGTACAATAACACATTCCCTGTGGTCTGGTTCTCCGTGAGTAATAATAAGACGGTGAAATGTTTGAATTTTGGATAGTAATTCATATTAACTTCTGGCCACAATTTATAATTAAGTCATTGTCTCTCTTACCTGTTTTAATACTGAGTTCATTTTCTTTTGCATGGTATTATTTCACCTGTACTTGTTGCAGCCTGATACAGACTAATATAAATTAACATGTGCACATTGATGTTGGTACCCATTAATGCTACCTGATGAGTCTTGTACACTTATTTTTGTTCAGCAATAGTGGATAGGCAAGATGGTCATTAAGCTGGGGCTTTTTTATTCCTTAATTTTACACGAATTTATTCTGAAAGCATATCTCATTTTCTGAAACGCTTGGTGGTACCACCTCCACAATAGCTCACTTTCAGGGGAATCTCTGTTATAAAGGACATATCAGTAGTCACCAGTGTAAGATTCATCTCCAGCATATATAAACACTGAAATAAGTTATTATATCTGAATTATATATAAGCTAACAGAAGCAACTATATAAAATGTGTGTGTGTGTGTGTGTAATTAATATATATATATATATATATATATATATATATATATATATTTGTTTTGTCACAAATTGACACAATAAATGATTTCAATAACAATGACTCTATATGTATTATTGGTAATGTTGATGGTAATGAATATTACCTATATAAGTCATTCTTATCTAAGCTAACTGGATGAACTTGATGTGGTGATTATTTCTATATTTTGAATAATCATTTGATGTGGCAAATATGTATGAGATATAGTTTTTTTTCTTCTTCAGGCTTGTTTGATCTACATTTACTGATGGGATACAAAAATTATGTTACTTTTGTTATTAAAAATATGGTAAACAAAACAATTAATATCACATACACACACACACACACACACACACACACATGCTATTCTCATACTTGCAGAGCAACTTAATAATTCTTTTGATAATTTTATAGCCAATCAATTTGATTTTCTGATCATGTGGTGAATTTTGTGGAATGTCGTACCCATTGAGTCAATTATGAACAAGAAATCATTAATTTTGGAAATATTTATAATCGGTATCACATCAGTATTGTTTGTTTCTAGTTCTGATGGCAAAAAGGTTTGACATTCACAATACATGTAGTTACCTATGGTAACTACATGTACTGTTACCTATGGGACACTTTGTTTGGCTCAGTGCACAGAGTATGCTAGTATTTTTGAAATAATTTATTATATTTACACTTGCAATAAGAACAGACTGTGTTTAGGCAGCAGATTATATTTGTTGTTCAATATAGTTTATTTTAATCCTTGATCTTGGTCAGTTTATGCTGATTTGGCTGACACTTTACAGTTGGGGCATTTTATGTAAATAGTACTGGTATTGTGCACTTTATTAAGTGTACGTGCATAGATCAGTTCAAATTAATGTTTAATTATATCTGTTCCTTGCATTTTAGACAGCCCCCCCCCCACACACACACCTACAGAGAGTGAGAGAGTCTTTGAGTGAATATTCATCAAGATACATGTATTATTATCACAGCTATATTCACATTGCTGTAGATAAACCATCTTTCAGATATTAATTTTTTCAGTCATCATAAGATAACCACAAATATCCATGTCAATCAATATTAATACCATACCATTTTAATGTCATTTTTAGCTAAATGCAGCTAATTAATATGGTGTACTACCACTCTGTTAACTCTGACGTATATAAACATGAATTATATATATATATATATATATATATATATATATATATATATATATATATATATATCACTATATGAATACATTTATGCAAGTCCTTTATATTAACTATCAAATGGTATTTATTTAAATTTCCTTGGTTTATATTCTTAATAACTGGCAGTGCAGTAGTGGAATTAAAGTCTGGTTTGATTATTAATATTAATGTTTAGTTAAAAAGCTACTATTTTTTATGGTTTTGTCAGACAGGAATATTACATAAGTGGTGTTATTTAAGGGATAATTGTGGGATGATTTATGCTGACTTCATACCTGTCAGTGTTCTGTGTAAATTGTTCAAAGTGGTTAATATTTAATTAATATTATTACAGGATGAAACATGCTTGGATCGAGGGTGGCTGACCATGTTAAATGGCGCTGCCGTCTCCACTGAATTATTTAAAATAAAGGGGGACGTGAAAAACCCCCTGAGGACGTAAAACACTCTGGCAGTGACCACCCTCAGGGTATTTCGGCTCCATCTTTCCGTACTGCTCCCCTGTGAGTGGTGGGGGAGGGGATTTCTCAACCACTCCAACATAGAGGCTGTGCCGAATAAGCGACAGCCCGGGGATTCTCCCCGAACAACAAAACAAACATTGATTGTGATAATGTAGTATTTAATATTTATTTATTTGCAGGTCAGTACATTGAAATTTCGTCCCGAAGAAGTCGAGTTCCTCTTGGATTTAGGTTCTGGTGAGGGGCTAAATTACATTCCAAAGTTTTTTGGTGTTAGTGTGGAGAATCAGACTGCTTCCCTTTGGATGGAATTTATAGGTATGCAGTTAATTATTATTTTGTTTATTAACTACAATCAAAACTCTTTACACTGCAATTTTTCTGTACACCACAATGAGGCTTAGACCACATATTTGAGCTTTTATGCGAACACAACCATAACATGGCGACAACAAAAACATGATATCAGATGATAATAGGGACGCTCATCGTGATCATACTGAATCGGTGTTGCATAATAATACTGCCCGGGTTTCATATAAAACTACGTCGTTGTCATAATTGGTGGTTTTTTGGTTGAACAATGTTCTAAATGATAAAAAATACCAGATTTTTTCATGTGATATTTTGCTACATGGTTAAGCACTATGTCACAATTGGTCATGCTATGTCATAACAAGTACGTTTTAAGCGTGCGACTTCGCAACATGTAGTATTTTGTCGTGAAAGGTAGTATTTTGATAATACAATGTAGTAACAGGTTGTGTTAAATCGTAACAAGTAGTTTTTGGTTGTGTAACGTTGCAAGAATTAATTTCATACAAACATGTGTAAGGTTTTCTATTTCACTTGATGATGTTTAAGTTACGTGGGAATCACTACCATATATATATTGTATTGGTCAGCTACCCAGAAGCACATGATGCTTAACTTGATGGTTACTAATGAAATTAATTGTGTTTAATCTTCAAAGCCAACAAAAAAGCTGCCAATCGTGGGCAGTCGGTATCTTTTTCCGTATTTTTGTTACTCCTGAGGACAGATGTGATGTAAAAAGTTAAAACTAAAGACGAACCAGATCCAGACGAACTACAATAGGATCTAGCCCTTTTGTTATCAGCCACTTGAAACCTACTTTTTATGACAAGATATTTTGACATGGATGGAAAGATGTCAACATTTGAATTCTAACGATTGTATTTTTTCAAGATACCTTTGATTGTCATCATCTGACTCTTGAGTAAGTAGAACATCATATTTCCGTTGGTCCGGGTCTTCCCCCATGGTCTTTTGGCCCTTGGTCTTTGCTACATAACTTTAAAAGTTTGATTACTACAATTGAAATTTTGATCAATGTACAATAAACCTATTTTTTATTTGCTATGATTCATAAAAAAAATTAAAGATAAATAAATAGGTCTATGATTAATTAAAAATAATAATGATAATACATAAATTTTACAAGATAATTTTAATGCAATATTTAGATGCAATATAAATAATGTTTCATTGTATGTTTTTATATATATATATATATATATATATATATATATATAATTCAATTGTAATTAAGGACCTACTCATTGGAATAAAGAATCTCCCATTATGTTATTACACTGTGGTCTGTTCCAGTTCATCTTTCTGATCAAGGGATCATCATAATTGCAATTGTTGATGACAGACCAAGAATTAAGAGAATAGTTACAAAAAATTGGAAAAAAAATAAACCACTGATTAAGCCCATAATTTATACACATGGATGGATATTTAAATTTTATTTTGTTTAATTTACACTCACAATCACCAAAGTCACACTAATGGGCCAAAGTAAGATCAAAATAGTAAATGACCTATGGAGCTAAAAACTGGCGGGGGGATACAAAGGCTCCATTCTACAAGTACAGCATAACTGCTGTATCTTTAGCACTGGCAGTTATACTCAAACATTAAATACGCATGTTCCATGTTTGCTGATACCTCTAATTTCGCCATTATTGATGCCAAAACAGATGACGTGCATCTCCACGTAGGGTTAGGCCTCCAGTCTTTGTTTCCTAAAACCATATATTAAGCTTAAAAGTAACACTCTGTATAGAGTGAAAACTCGCTTTTTACTTTTTGCCATTAACTCCATAGGTAACGAGTTCTATGATTGGTCAAAATTTTAACTAGCCAATCAGTAACAAGGTTACAATTATTGGAGGGAAATTCCATTCCCGTTTGGATCGAGTCTTTATTGTCGCAAAACTGGAAAATATTCTGTTTAGCAAGTATTGACCTGAAAGGTCAACGTTAGCAAGTATTGATCAAATAGGCTTATCATAAGATCACTCATACTATATGTTAAGCATTTTAATGAATATCTCATATAAATAATTAATGCACATTCCTAATAATTAATAACTGGCTTGTTAAGTAAAATATTTTCACTCCTTTATTAAGGGTAATGGACTATTCACCCTTGGTTGCATTCACCCTCGGTATAAAAAGACTATTCTCCATTTATTGTTATTCTTAATAAAAGGAACTATTCAGCCTTGTGTTATATAATTAAAATTATATATATATACAGTTGTTGAATAAAATATGTGATGATGATGATTGATGTTTTATGGCCATTTTTCTGCATATGGTAGGCTAAATGGGCCAGGCGACCTCCAAAGGTAATGAAGCGAAGTCAAAGATGAAACACCTGGCTAGACCACAGAGGCGCCCCCGAATAAAATATGTGACCAGCCTTCTTAAGTTTTGATATTTACCTTCAGCTAACTTTATTTTAAAGCTTAAATAAAGCAATGTATATTGTTGATGTTTTTGTATACATATATCTAACACAAAAACATTCACCAAAGGTTTGTCATCAGTGCTAAAGAATAGGAAGCCACATAATTGTGTAATCTTTCTATTTTTCTTAGGGCAAGCAAACAATGTTCAGGAACAAAGAAATCAAAACATAAATAACCACAAAATATATTTTTAATGGAATTCTAGTTGAGCTATCAATATAATCTGTTGCCATAACAATTAGCTTTCTAAGTGTACTGCTTAGTCTGGCCTCATTGGGGTCATTTTGATGATTCTTGATCAATAGAATGATAAAAAATAAACCATCTGTTTACAATTAAAATAATGATAATAAGAACTAAGCCCAAAAAAAGCCTTTTCCAGAGCCAAAACAATGGGAAGTGAGTCAGACTGATGGTTTGAAAGAAAATCTTGCAAAAGTCATGTTTTATCCCCACTCTATTAGTCTCAGATTGTTCTAAAAATGGACAAAACTCCATTTTCATTCCACCCTCCGAAGTGTATATGGCTGACTTCGCTGTTCAGGATTTATTTTTCAAAGGCGGCCTTTGAAAATAAATCTCAACAGATCCAGTATTGATGTTGGTGCTGATAGTGATGAAATCCAAAGTATAAATAATTACTGTGCTCCCTCTTGTGCAAAACCCATCACATTGAGACCAGAATCTCTTTGGTACTCTGCTAAGATAATTCAGAGAAAGGCGGAGAGAACCTGGTGCCAAACTTACTTAATGGTGCCCATTGAAATATACAGGGATCTGTGTAAAAACTTGAATACATGATATGATATATGATACGATTTATTTTTAAACAGTATACATCGTTAGAATGGTCATAGATGGATTGATACATTATTAAGTTTATAATACACTGTCTAGGTATGTCCACATACATTACTACTGGAGTAGAAGAAATGAATCTATTCCACAAATATAGAGGAATATGGAAAAGATCAAAAGAAGCTCTGCAAATTAATAAGAAACCTGATGGGAAATAAATCAAATGTCAATCTTCCACATTTAACCTCTGCTGAACTCCTGGCCGATATTTTCAGCAATTATTTCATGAGGAAAACAACAATCATCAGGAATAAAATCATTTCTGACACCCCAATTATTACCTGCAATATTTCCATGGATGCAGATATTATATTTAATGGGAACATATCAGAATGTTTCAATCACCTTCTGAAGTTGTGATCACGGAGATGATCGCTAGTTTTCCGAACAGGTCATGTGACTTGGATCCACTCCCCATTTGGCTTTTGAACAAATGAGTGGATCAACTGATGCCGCTGATAACAGCCATTACCAATAGGTCATTGTCACTGAGTCAGTGATGCTATTGTGTTTGAAACGAGGATCAATAACCCAGCTGCTTAAGAAATCTGGGTTGGATAAGGAAGATATGAAGATTTATCGTCCTATTTCTAATCTTCCTTTCATTTCCAAACTTATTGAAAAGGTAGTAGAAAGGGGTATAGAAGAGCACTTAGAGTACAATGACCTCTTTGAGAGCTATCAGTCTATTTATTGTAGAGGTTATTTCAACAGAAGCTATTCTGTTGAAACTGTACTTTGACATTGTAGAGGCTCTGATGAAGGATCCATGGCTGCAATAATTATGGTATATTTATTCACAGCTTTTGATGTAATCAATAACATGGTGTTACTGTAGTCTTTAGAATTTTCCTTTGACATCATGGAAAAGGCCTTAACGTGGGTAAAGTCGAAACCCCACCAACAGATAAAACATCACTGATGTATATCTTCTTTTTTGGTGTATCACAAGGATCAGTTTTAAGACTAAAGAATTATTGTATTTATACTAAACCAGTTGGTGAAATTGTTAATTGGCACGACAATTAAAAAACTGTGAAATCTTCAATTTGAGTGACATGTATCAATAATAAGTATGTTTGTTCATGGATGACTTTATTACTGCCGGTAGTTAAAAATCTTCCTCACTCGTTCAATGGTATGTTCCATTTCAATTCTGATATACAGGATGATTACGTGACAAGACAATCTCTTTCAGCTCAGCCATTACTGTCTGTAGCCATGTCATCTTTGCCCGTCCTCGCTTCCTTTTTCCAGGTGGTGTCCATCTCAGTGCCACTTTGGGGATGCTGTCTTTGGGCATTCTTAGGACGTGTCCTAGCCATCTCAGTCGTCGGCATTTCATTTCGAGGACAGCACTGTTGCAACCCGTCTTCTTATAGAGTTCCACGTTGGAAATTTTATTTGTCCAGAATATTCGGCAGATCTTTCTCAAACATCCATTTTGGAACGCATTGATCTTTGCCATGTCCCCTTTAACCACTCTAGTAAGTTGCCTTTATTTAATTTTCTTATTACATGTATATGGAACAACTGGAATCCTTACATTTTAGCTACATAGTCAGCATCTGTAAAATACAACAACTGGGCTGGCCTTATTGTAATCAGTGTATACAAACCCCAGTTAAACATCTGATTCCTTGGTACCGCTGGTCTTCATATTTTCATATTAACCAATCACACAAGGACCAGACTTACAAATACACATTTTAATTTAAAACATTTAAGCCAATAAATTTATTTATGATTAGTTAGGGGTCAGTGGGAAGACAGCTTTGGATACAATGGTCCCCCAATTTCTATATATGTATTATACATTGTATATTAATAAAATTGAAAAAAGGAAATAGTTATTTACTTACTAACATTAAATATCATTGTTATGCCAGTAATACTCAAGTTTACATGACTTTAAATTGATGTGATAAATGGTAGGATATTTTATCTTCAGTTGAAGCTTGTATTACAGATGGATGAACAGCAATATGCTGAAATTGAATAAGGATAAGACCGAATTCATTGATTTCTCATCCAAGCAGCATGTGAAGAAAACTGAGAATCTTCACATTAAGGTAGCATCCAGTTATATAAATTCTTCCATGTCTCTGAGAAATCTAGGGCTTACATTGGAAGATTCTCTAGGAATGGAGCAGCCAATGAATTCTATATAAGTTCCGTTCTTATCAAATACGAAATGTAGGACTTAGTCAAAAGTACTTAAATAATTTCCTTCTCACAACTTACATTCAGGGGTTTGCTGGGTTTTAATATTTGACTGATTTCGATGTACGTGTATATGATTCTAGTGCATATATATTATATGTGGCCCTATGGCGTGTGTGCTTTCATGAAGAGATATTGTTCTTTCCGTAGATAAGTATCAGTTTTAGATGATGTTATGTTTCAAGAGCCACTCAGATCTGGTCACACTTTGTTTATATAAAGCACAGCTAGTATAACAAATATAAGATCCACTATGAAGGATGTTACCTACTAGAACTCGATAATCTTTAATTTACTTCATAATTGAAATAACCAGTTCGATTTAAAACACTGTAGTTCCAGTTAATATTGAGCCATAATACCAATTTAATTTAAACCAATGTTTTCATGGATCTTTTCACATTTCATAAAAGAGCTTTAACTGTGTGTGTGTGTGTATATATATATATATATATATATATATGTGTGTGTGTGTGTGTACGTGTGTTGTGAATAATTAAAATATCACTTGATTAAGAATCTATATTTTAGTGTCTGTGGGATGTTACATCCACCAGAAAAAAGGAATTAGCATGATTCCATTTTCATGTAAAATGGCCTAATGTCCACATTTCCCAGGTCAAAGGTTGAAAAAAATAGACCAATATACACGTTTGCTAACCTATAGTTTTATTCGGATTTCATTTTCAGTGCTGCCGCTATATACTTTATTAAAAGTATTATACTTATTTTGAGAAATAGTGTTGTAGTATTTGGTACTATATAAAACAATGTTTAACTGCTTCACTTCGTTTATTCCAAACTTCCAACTTACATATTCTTGCGAGAACCAGTTTGCGGATGGGACACGTCCAGTACATGGAATGTCGTACAAAGCAGGGGTGTGTCCATTAATAGTAATAACAGTAGCATATTACCACATCCCCCTCGTTGTAACAGACAAAGAAAACAAAAACAAAATGAAGAACAACTATTTTAACCCGATTCAAGATTGATCATAAGTAACTAGGATCATTGTTTTTAAGTGAGTAAATTATCCATGATATCTAAATTTGTACATGGTTGTCATACTAGGATGGATTACCAAGTATGACACTTAAGACTAGTACAATATATTATTCTGCCCTTTTGTTGCACTGACATAATAACTAATACTGAATCATATTAATTACTGTTGTAGTTGGTGTTCCTTAAACATCATTAACTGCTGTTTGTCAATCTAGGTATTTTGGATTTGGTTTATGAGCTCTACTACTACGCCTCAGTACTGGATCATTGAATGTGCTGGCTGTCTTGTCTGGTTCCTTCTTGGTATGGGGTAGTTCTTCATTATTTGATGTTACACGTGTGATGAGACCTGTCATCAGTTCGCGTAGATGGCTCCGGTTCCTTCCCAGATTGGTGCCGTTTGGTGTTTGCACGATTTAACTTCTTGGCTCCTCACATTTCTTGGTTATTGTTCCTGGACACCATGTCTTACTGTTCTTGTCTAGTATTCTAACTGCTTGACCTTTGTATAAAGGTGGGAGTTCTTGTTGACACCTTTTGTCATATTCCTCTTTCATTCTCTCCCTTTTCTGCTGTAGATATTTACGTTGTTCTTCCTGCCCAAGATCTCCATGGTTGGGTAACAACATTGAAATTGGTTTCTCCAGTAGTAACTCTGCTGGTGATGGTAGTTTGTTGTCTATTGGTTTTTGCCGGAGGTTCAGTAGTGTCATCTGCCAGTCCTCGCCACTTCTGATGGTTTTCTTAAGTGCACTCTTTATGTGTTTCACGTGCCGTTCGATGAACCCATTGCTGCGAGGGTAACTTGGTGAACCTGTCACGTGTTTAATGTTCCAGTCATTGGTGAATCTCTTAAAAGACTCTCCACTATATTGTGGACCGTTATCAGACATTATTTCGTCTGGTCTACCAAACATTGCACAGTATGTCTTTATTATGTCTAATGGTCTTACTGCTGGCTGTTGCTGATAACTCTTCAACCAATGGGTATCTGCTGTACCGGTCCACTGTCAGCACAAACTTCCGATTCCCAATGTCGAAAAGGTCTGTTGCTATAAACTGCCATGGCCTTGAAGGTATTTCATGTGGCATCAATGGTTCTCTTTTATTGAGTTCCTGGAACTCTTGGCATATAGAACACACCTTGCAAGTCTCTTCTATGTCCTTGTTGATGCTAATCCAATAAACAATTTCGCGTGCTAGTACTCTCGTTTTATCAATGCCTTGATGTCCCTTGTGGAGGTGTTGGAGTATATCTGCTTGTAGTGATTTGGGAATCAATATTTGTCTTCCTTTGAATATGACTCCAGACTCTACTGCTAGCTCATCGCGAAATGACCAGTACTGCCTTATTACTGTGGGTAAGTCCTTGGTGTTATTTGGCCATCCTTCATGAATGATTTCTTTCAACTCATTCATTACACTGTCTTCTGTGGTTTTGTTACGGAGTTCATCCTGTTTGTTTGCCGAAAAATTTATAATAGCAGTGGTGAAACTCTTGTGACCTTGGTTGTGTGACCCTTGACCTTGGTAGTGTGATTTTTTCTTCTGATGTAGCTTCCTTTGATACTGTTTTTCAGATGGACTTCTCTTTGTAGGTGAATGAGCTTTTCGACAACATTTTGCCCAATGCCCTCTTTTTCTTCACAATCGACAGTCATCATTATACGCAGGGCACTTCCGTGGCTTGTGGTTTCTCCCACAATTCTGGCACTGTATCTCCTTCCGAATAAAATGTATATCTTCTAAGCCTTTCTCCATCTGTTGTAACTGATCACGATCAGCCATCATAGCTTCGAACTTGCGGCCTTCTTTGGGAATCTGAGCTATTGCATAGACCTTTTCTTTACCGATCAAGTCTCTCCTAAACTCTTCATGTGGCGTACTCGTGATAATTAGCTCTATTGTACGTTCGCTCATCTCTTCTTCCCTGAAGTCACATTTCAGAGCCAGTGTACGTGCTCTTATCACGAATGCGTCCAACGATTCGTTTGTTTGTTGTCGATACTTCATGAGATGAAGACGGTGTATCCGAAAGTTAACGCCCCATTACATACTTTCTTTTTGAAAATCCGGAGTGACAGCATTCTCTTTGATATCTGATGTCTCTAATTTGGGTATTTTCTCATTTCTGTAGGACATCATGTTGCCCGCTACAGTTTCCAGGAACTGGTGAAATCTGAACGTTAATCATCTTAACTAACAATGCTCATTAATCCCAAGTCTCTTTTTTTTACATTACAGAGTACACCTGGGATAACCTCCCCAAGTTCGATGTGGAAACAGTCCTGCCCTTAATGAGGCAGTTAATAAATGGCGTGGAATACCTACACAGACATGATGTAGTACACATGGACATCAAGCGTATGTATGATGCTCTTTTGATTGATTGAATAGATCTGTGTGTTCATGCACTTCCGGTAGTCTCTCTCTCTCTGTCTCTGACAGTCACACACACACCATTCCATTCCATTTATCATTTGTTTTGGAGACTCTTTTAAACAGCTTATTGGCTTTAGAAATTAACAATCTATTCTTGCCTTGAGGTACCTGATGATTTTTATTACCGGACGTTTTGCCTCAAAAATAATTGATCATATGGCTTAGAATTTTGCTATGAACTGGCTAGCCATATACATCTAACTCACTTTGACATTATAATACTATCATATCCAATATATATATATATATATATATATATATATATATATATATAGTAAACTTTGCATAATTCAAAAGTGACTACTACATCCCACCAGAGCCCCATTCATTCCCATAGTAACTAACATCGGTTTAATCGAATTGATTAAATCAAATTTCTGTTTTATTCGAAGGTATTCCTGTGGACTTAAAATGCATGTAAATTTCGCCTGATAAACGAATTCGATTGTTCGCAATACAAACCGACAGAAACAATCGTAGTGAACTCCCAGTGCATTTGATGTAGGTATATATCTTTGATCTCTGTATTTGATCAAGAGCGATTTACTCCATGCGACATGTGTGAGCGATATCGATTGCACTTACCAGCATCACACGTCTAATTATTTTCTCCATTCTATGGAGGTTGAATAAAATAATAATAATATGTTTCATGATTTAACATCGCATTCTTCGGAATATTCTGTTAAAAAATCACACAACCCGAACTACGGATAATTTGAAGTAATTACACAGGTCCCTTCAAATTCGAATAAATGGGAGTTTATATATATATATATATATATATATATATATATATATATGTAGTATAATTTTCCTTTGTATTTATCCCTATTTTGTTCAGTGTATGTCAACTATGAGGTATAGAGTTTAGGTGTATCATGTGATAGTAGGCTTCCCTTGACCAAGTGCTTGTACATTTGTACTTTTGGGTATTAATAGCCGGCCATTATAGTTTGGTCAGGTGACATAATATTTCAGTTGCCGTTTTTTTATTTATTTTAGGAGTCTGTCATATAGTTCTTTCTTAACTTCAGCATAGAAACTTCCAAGTGGACATATCTTTTTGACGAAATTAAGTTTTGTACTTTCACAAATGAAACAAAACACTGATAGTAAGCAAACTCGTTCATCTATACATGATGTTCATTGCCCCTACAGTTTGTTTTCTTATGCAATGTTGTTGTGTATATTGGTACAAAATATTTGGCAATATTGCTACTTAATAGGGCAATTTTCTTAGTCTTCAAACATATTATTACAATACGTTTTCTCTGTATTGATGTTGTTGAGTTGAATCTTAATATTGTAAATTTCATAACCCCCCTTTTTTGCATATGCACATATATTTATGCATGAATTGTTACTCACTTATATGTCAATTACTTCCCCTTTAAGTTGAATATTCATTAGTCTGGTTGCTACTTGCTGGTATAGATTTTGCAAAGCAGTCTCCAATATCACATTTATAGGTGTCTTGATTCCTGTAAATTAAAGCATGTTTACCTTTAATTACTTTCTCCCTTGGTGATCTTATCAGTTTTGAAGCTCTGATAGAAGAAATTTGACATAAGTCATGGAATAAGCTTTTATAATAACAATAATAATAATAATGTATATTTAATATTTGAATGATAATCATTATTTATCTGTGAAAGCAACCTTGAACAGGTGTTTGTTTTCAGAACAGATTTAAACTTTTCAAGAGATTGCACATTTCTAATATTCACTGGCAACTTATTCCACAAAATGTGGGAGGGTGGCACCCCAATAAACACACAATCACCGTATGACTTGAACTGAGACACAGGTACCTGCAATAGTATCTGACTTGAGTTTTTGGGATGACTTTCTAATGGACACCAGTTCACAGGTATTCAGGTGCCATGATATTGATAGATTTATAAGTGGTTAGTAAAATATTGAAATGTATAACTCTTTCGGTTAGCACAGTGTTTACATGATGACAGAACAGGGAACTCGGGCCGGCAGAAAGCTAATTAGGCACATTAAATGTGTTAGATTAACAACTGCCATCAACAAAGTGCCTATCACAATGAACCTGGTGTAAATACCAGGAATCTTATTTCTTTAATTGGCAATGTTTCTGTGATACACCAGATAAAAATAACGTCAAATAAAATACCATGAACAGACACTCACTGGGAACGCTGTTCCAAATAGGATTGTAAACATTCTGGTCAACTGTATCAAATGCAGCAGACACATCCAGAAAAACAATAATACTGGCTTACCTTGATCAATTGACATTATAATATCATTGTTCACCGAAATCTAGGCTGTTTCAGTGCTTTGACCACTTTTATATGCAGACTGTAGTGATTCATTTAGGTTATTGTTGAATAAATATTTGTTGAGATAGAAAGCTACTGCCCTCTAGTAACGTTCATCAGCATATGCACAACAGCTTATCATATTTTCACATAAATTGTAGAGGACTTCTTTCCAACTGGGACTCTTTACAAGCTCATATATCAATTAAATCATTATTCTATTTCATTTGATTGTATTGGCATTAGCAAAAACTATCAAACCTCAGGTGATACACGATTATCTCTGAATGGATATCGTGATATTATTACTCCCTGTCGGGATGATGGGCCAACTGATGGTGTAAAAGAGAATATAAATTTTAAGATACACGACAACATCAGTGTTTTTATACTGCATGTTTTCGAATCTTTATTTGTAGAAGTTATATCACAATCTGAAGAAAAAAAACACACACACAATTCTTGGTGTCATATATAGACCAAATTCCACAACGAGAGCTAAGTACTCTTTTTGATATAATGTCAATTTCTTCTTCTTCATCTTTCGCCCCCTCCTGGGACATAGGTCATTGATAACAGTCTTCCAAAGTCTTCTGTCCTGCGCTTTCTTTTCAAGCTCCCTCCAGCTGTAACCCGTCCTATTTATGTCTGTCAGGAGATCCCTTCAACACGTATTTCTTGGGTGTCCTCTTTTTTTCTTTCCTTCTGGGTTCCACGTTAGGGACTGCCCGGTGATAGTTGATGCTGGTTTCCGGAGTGTGTGACCAATTCATCCCCATCGTCTCCTTCAGATCTCATCTCCAGCATTCTGTTGGTGTGTTTTCTCCCACAAGTCACTGTTTCTGACAGTTATTAATAAAGGTCTGTAATTTCCTGGTGGTGGTGTTAGTTGTCCCCCATGTCTCTGCTCCATACAGTAGTACAGACTTCACATTGGAGTTAAACAGGCGTATCATTGTGTGTGATGACAACACTTTGGAGCTCCAGCTGTTCTTGAGCTGTATATATGCTCCTCTAGTCTTGCCAATCCTTGCCTTAACATCCGCATCTGTACCACCATGTTTATCAATAATACTACCCAGATATATGAAGGTTAATTTCATTTCATTCCAGTTTGACTGGCTCCATGCTGACTGCATTTACCTCGAGGAGTTTTGTTTTGCATTTATGTATATTTAACCCCACTCGTGAAGAGATGGCTGCCTGTTCACTTCTCCTGCATCTGTTGATGGCTGTGGGACAACAGTGCTAGGTCATCGGCAAAGTCCAGGTCTTCAAGTTGCGTATTTAGTGTCCACTGGATTCCATTTCTTCTCTGCTTTGTGCATATCTTCATAATCCAGTTGATGACCAGAAGGAAGAGGAATGGGGACAGCAAGCAACTCCAACTTCGAAATGCTTCATTAGTTGTCCACTATGTATTACTCTGCAGCCTGTTCCTTCATAGCTATGCTAAATCAAG
This sequence comes from Paralvinella palmiformis, assembly GCA_025642065.1. Taxonomy (NCBI): domain Eukaryota; kingdom Metazoa; phylum Annelida; class Polychaeta; order Terebellida; family Alvinellidae; genus Paralvinella; species Paralvinella palmiformis. Next base: position 53,369 of record JAODUP010000122.1, read on the forward strand.
CTGACACTGTCATTAAAGAACACAAATACCGTGTTAAACTGTTATTATGGGCAATAAGAATATTGACTTATTAAAATTTGAGGCTCATCTTAAGACAAGCGATTACTTAGATAACTTGGTTTTCTACCAACAATTACTAAACCTATGAGAATAACTAGCACATCTGCAACACTAATTGATCATATTTACATGAACAACATAACAACAGCTGGATGCCAACAAATTTAAATTTAAAGAATATTTGGAGCAGATGGACTTCACAAATGTCTTAGCTGTATAAACACGCATTCGAAACTTGTTTCCCTTTTCGCATATGTAAAATTAATAATAAATATTAAAAAGTGAGCCATGGGTTACAACAGGTATTTTAATTTTGTCCAAACAAAAAGCTAAACTTTTTGTCAGAAAGTTAAATAAACCTACTACTGACAACATTGCAGCATATAAAGAGTATAACAGCATGTTTAATAGGTTGAAACGAGCAACAAAAAATTATTATTTTCAAAACGCCCTTGAGGAAAACGAGCAAAATATATGAATAACTTGGTCTATCCTAAAAAAGACTATGGGCAAACTCAATAACAAAACAAGCTTTTCTCAAACATTTCTAATAAATGGAACCTTAATTACTGACAAATGTCAGATTGCGGAAGGTTTTAATAATTATTTTTCTAAAATTGGCATTCAGACCAATCAAAACGTGCCTCAATAAAATAAACATTCTACAGAATATATATCCCAGACATAACATGCACAGCATGTTTCTTGACCCAGGTGGCGCCATCTGACGTTCTTTTAACTACCTATAATTTGAAACCAAAACTTAGCCAGGGTTATGATGGCATCTCCAGAAAATTGTTAAAGGAAACTATTTCCAACATTTTGCAACCCATTACTCACATAATAAATAGATCGTTTGTTACTGGTATTGTTCCACAGACCTGAAAATCATGAAGGTTATTCACCTTTACAAATCCTCTGACCAAAGTCTTCTACAAAACTACAGACCAGTAAAGCTTAGTACCAGCCATTTCCCAACTATGAAAAAAAATATGTACCAAAAGTTAATGTTTTTTTGGAACCCATTTTATTCAAGCACCAATACGACTTTCACTCCAAGCATTCAACTATACACCCAATCATTCTGCTTCTAAATTATTGTGCCGAATCTAACAATAAGTCAAGACCCCAAATTACTTTGGCTATCTTTTGTGATCTGTCCAAAGCTTTTGACGTCATCAGACATGAAATACTTTTAAATAAACTAAACACTTATGGAATACGTGGAAATGCTAATAATTGGTTTAGAAGTTACTTAGCAAATAGAAGTCAATTTGTAGACATTGATGGTCATAGCTCCAGCCTTCTCAATATAGAATGTGGTGTCCCTCAAGGCTCTATTCTCAGTCCTTTATTGTATCTCATTTATGTGAATGATATACCAAACTCGTGTAATGGTAATATATTGTCATTTGCTGAGGACACCACACTGTGTATGTCGAACTCCAACTTACATGCATTATTTCTGGAGGCAAATGAAACAGTTAACAAATTGTTCCGTTGGTTTTGCACAAACAGATTATCTCTAAATCCAACAAAAACTAAATATAGAGTTATTAGATCCCATCAGCAACAATGCGATTTCACAAGGCTAAATGTTGCAATTAATAACAATATATTAAAAAGAATAGGGAACGAATGTGAAGAAAAATCAGTCAAATTCTTAGGGATCTTCATAGATGAGAATCTTAGTTGGAAATATAATATTGCCCATGTTAACAAACGAATGTACAACGCCTTGTTCTCAGCCAAGAGCAAATCTATATTATTTCATTGATACATTTATATCAACAATGAAAAGAGTTAATGCAGAAAATAAACAATGTGTCATAATGGGAGATATGAACCTAGACTTACTACAATGTAATATCCATAAAAAAAACACTTTCATTGATAGCTCCATTTCGGAAGGCATCATTCCAAAAATAACTAAGCCAACTGGAATAACTTCTACTTCTGCAACAATAATAGATCATATATACACCGATATGTTGCTTAATAACTATAGTACAATTAGCAGTATTATTATAAACGATGTTGCTGATCATCTTGGAACATTCCTGATAAGATAAAACAAACTAAAACAGACTAAGATGGAACATTTGCAATTAAAAAATATCCTTGTCATAAATGAGACTACCACAAAATAATTTTTGAAGTGGATTAGAAAAAAACTGACTGCATAGTAATCTTAAAAGCATACTGCCCAAATAAAGCTTATAATCTCTTCGTCAAAATCATGTAGTCTGAATATGATAAGGCTTTCCTACTTAAGAGAATTAACATCTTAAGATCTCAAATGAAAAAAAGAGCCATGGATGACGGTGTGTCTCTTGATATCATCAAAAACGAAAAAGAAATTACACACAAATACAATTTTTAAAATCCAACAGAATGAAACATAGACAAATAAAACTCGTAACATAATTTATAATAAGCTTAAACGACTTGCCAAAAAAAAAAATATTATGAGAAAAAATTAGATCAATATAAAAACAACATGAAAGAAACTTGGAAGTTCCTAAGGATAACCCTAGGTTTGGTAAATAACAAATCTCTGACTCTACCGAAAATAAATTCGAAAATAAAAAGAGAAAACTGACGCAAAAACTATGGCACAGGAATTTAATTTTAAAAATTCAACAATCGGCAGTAAACTAAATGACAGCGTTCCAAATTCAAATAAAAAAGTCACTTAATAAAAGCAATCAATGAAGTATATTCTTAGATCTGGTCACTCCGATTTCTGTTAGCAAAGTAATCAGAAAATTAAAACCTAAGTCAAGTGAGGGGCATGATAACCTATCAACAAAACTACTAAAAAAAATAGAGGATAACATATTAATACCATTAATTTGTATATATGAAAATAGTCAAAATTACATCCAGGTGAAACATCTGAACTAAATAATTATTGGCCAATCAGCATTCTTCCTTCCATTTCTAAGAACAAAATAGGTCAGAAGCAAATGTTAAAAAAAGACAGTGAACTTACATTAGGGATCTTTATTGACTTGTCTAAATCATTTGATACAATCAGTCACTCTAAACAATGAAGTGGGCATTCTGCAAGGATCCGTTCTTGGACCAAGTCTATTCTTAATATATGTAAATGACTTAGCAAGTTAAATATCCTCTCATATGCAGAGGATACAACTACATATCTAATGAACAAAAATCTACAAGATCCTTACAACCAGGCAAGTAAGTAATTAAACAACCTTAATCAATGGTTTATTGCTAATAAATTGTCTGTAAACACTACTAAAACAACTTACATGATACTAAAACCTCACACTAGAAAGGTGCATTTAAAAAATCTATACAGGGCAAAGTACTGAAAGGAACTGGTAGAGACAGTAAAGAAAGATCAGTGAAATTCCTTGGAGTCCTTATAGACGAGGCCTTAACATGGAAGGAACATATTGCTTATATAAGTAAAAAAAGTTGCAAATACAATCTACATGTTAAACCAAATAAAACACTATTTTCCAATAAGTACACTAAAAACTCTATATAACACACTCTTGGAACCGCATATAACGTATTGCATTCCAATATAATGTGCCACCAAATCATCACACATAAACAAATTAGTAAAATTACCCAAAAAATCAAATTACAACAATAACTAGATCAAAATATAACAGTCACACTGAACCATTATTAAAAAAACTTAACATCTTAAAAATCAATGATTTATATAAGCAAATCATCAATAAGTTCATGTATCAATACAAACATGATCAATTACCAATTTCCTTCATAAATACATAATCATACAACTATGAAATACATCCACAAAGACAAACCCATAGATCACATGAAATACGCATTCCTAAACGCACTTCACTAACGCACTTCCAAAATATCAGTTTCCCAAAATTTGGAACAATACTCTTGATGTCCAAAACAAAACAAAAAACCCACTGAATATGTTTTGCCAAACAAGTCAAATCTAATATTGTTAAGAGTTATTCAAGCTATGTAAATTGTGCAAATTCCTATTATCATCATTCCACTGGTTCTTAATCGGTCCTGTGGTCGCTGATCTCATTTTGATAAACTTATTTGATGATATGGTTGAAGCTCCTATGATGATTTATTTCCTCGCTGCATATATTCATCTTTCATACATTTACAATCACACACAGAACTCTAAACTGAACTACATTATAATATTTTGTATGTACACGTACAAGTGTTTATGCTGTATGTATATATATATATATATATATATATATATAGGTATGTTGTATGTATGTGCAGGTGTACATATATGTCTAGGCTTGTAATGTTAAAACATTACACTGTACAGCATTAGTTCAGAAACATGCAATTCGGACCATCGATAATGCAAAATTCAATAGTCATACTGAGCCATTATTCAAAGTTACAAGTATTATCAAAATAACTGCTCAATATATATTTCAGTCAATATTATTTTCTCACAAAATATCTTCCCTACTCATTTGAACAATTATGTTCAGATTTAACCATGACATTCCCAACTAGTGAGCAACTAGGCAATCAGATCTCTTGTATGAAACCAGGTGCAAAACTAATTTTGCCAATCAATTGCCACTGTATGCTTTTCCCAAAATTTGGAACAAATGGTTTCATACACTGCCCCAAAACATGTCTCGTTCAAAATTTAAAAATGTTATGAAGGCAAATATTTTTAGTTCTTATCAAAGCCAAGTAACCTGCAGCAACTCTTTTTGTCCGGATTGTTTTCCTCAAGCTAGTTAGGCTTGAGAAAAGTACATCTTACCCCTATTTCTTACCTGACCTGTTGTTTTGTGTTATTTTCTGTAATTTTGTGTTTTGGGTTCTGTTAAAGCTCTTAAGATATATATATTAATATTTATTTTCCTTTTTATGTCTACATTGCCGGCTGATGGTGATACACGCACACGCAGAACCTCACTATTACTGTATTGTGGGGCAGTGGGAAGACAGCTTCATAGCTACACTGGTCCACGTCTGTTTTACAATTACATGTAGCTTTTATATATATTGTCTGTATTGTGAATGTTGGAAATAAAATTCTGTTCTATAAAAATGTAAGATTTGAAACAGGTATATAATTGTTTAGAATATTACCATCCAAACTGGGATTTTTTATTGATGGTTTTACGAGGGCATCGCTCATGGATCTTGAGAAAACACACAGAGGTAATGATTTATTAACTACCTCTGTAATCGGGATTATCAGAGCATCCAGACATTCTTTCCAAAGCTATATAAACATAGCATCGACTACATAGAAATCAGTAGATGACCTTTTTCTGCGTCATTGTCTGGTTTGAGTCCCTGTAAGAGGCTCAAATGTATCCATCGTGGACATGCAGGACTCTTCTACCAATAGCATACCCTGTAATAAGGTGCTGGAAGAGAACCTATTATGTACATTTCGAATCCTTTGTCGACAGAATAAGTTATTAAAACAATGGGGCATATCTTTGTCTGAGTTCATAATATTTGGAAAGACAGTCTAACTTTTATGTGACAGTTTATTCACAAAATTGAACGAGTTCTTTAATTTCTGACTGGTGCATGCTTTGATCTTTTTATTACAACATTCACACTAAAAAGTAAAGGCTTCAGTCCTGGAAATAATACAGGAGTGTTAATTGCTGTGTGTACTGTCCATATCATCCAACTCACTTGCCTTACCTCTCTTGTACTTCTCTCTAAACTGATAGGTATTTGATGTCCTGGTGATTGATACTCCTGTGAGAGTTGAGGTGGTATAAAAATGGTCAGGTTTTCTTTGACCTTTGTTGTGTTCCTACCATCCGTCATTGACCAGACAGGCGTCCTCCACCAGCTAACCACTCTTCGTAGTGCTACTCGTGCAACACTTCTGGCCATATGACGAAGTCGAACAAAAAGTGGTCTTCTTGTTCGGAAATGTTACGTTTTATCAGTTATTGAGTGGGGAAAGGTGGGGATTATTCTGCTCTGTAAATGAAGTACAAACAAAACTTGTTGCAATCCAATGTTTGGTGTCCAAGAAATGACGATCGTGTTGTGGCAAAATCACGAAATTGAATCTCGACACACTCTGGCAGATCATTATGGTCCACTGTGACACTTTGCTGATGATGTTTATATTTTGCCGTTAAGGTATTTCATATTTGAAGCTAATTTGACTTGACTAAAGAAGATAACTACCCAGGAAAGTACCCGGTAGTTCTCTTCGACAGACAGTGTGTCATATATTACCGAATACAGAATTTAATGCTTAGTTTATCATAAAATGAGTGTTGGCTTAAACATTGTCGTATTTATAGGATGAAGCTAATGGGTTAGGATAGGCAAACTGTCCTCGCTTGCCAACGTCACTTTTTAAATATAATTTAAGCTTTTTGTTTTTAATATGTAATTAGGTTAATTAACTATAATAATAATAATCCTATACTGTGATCCCAAGTTAACTTGAAACTGTCTTTATGTTTTTATATTGATTTACACTTACTGAGTACTAACATGGTACTACATTTATTAATGAAAAATTTTGTTAATTGCTCACTATCAAAACAAAATGACTGGTTTGGCTATCTAGATAATTAGGCCATAAATTTTTTTTTAAACTCCTACTTTCAGCCTTATTATCACAGTTTTGTATTTATCATTTTAAAGTTGTATTCAGAAGAAGAAGAATAAAACCCACATATATCCATTGTAGGCCTATTACATGGATAATTATAATGCAAAGAATCATGTTTTAAAATGATTTGCCTGTAGCTGAAAGCCTGTAGATCTTTTATAATTAAGTGCATCCAAACAATTTGTCTGATGTTCAGCGTATATGATGAAGACTGACATTGAATGACAGTTACTAGTTTAGATGTCTGAACAGTTTGCGGTTTCTATTGCAGCACAGAACATAGGCTTAACCAGCTGTAAAACGGTGAAACTGCTCGACTTCGGCAGTGCAAGGAAGTCCTCGAATCTTGAACGGTTCACGGAGCCCCAGTGTGGTATTATTGGTAAGTAACGTGTTGATGTTTTGTGTCACATCTTTTATCTTTCATTGCTGTAATTCAGGACTATGTATATTGATGATGCATTTGCAAAAGTGTTCCAGATCTGTACACTATAGAAAGTGTTCAGATAGAATTGAATTTTAAAATACTTTGCCACGCTATCTCTCTAAAGTATATCAATATGTACATGGGTGTCACTTAAAATTATTACATCTACAATTTTTGAAATGATAACGTTTTATTTGAAATGAAATCTGGAAATTATTAAGGCCTTCTTCATGAAAGAGGGCTGGGTTATGGTATGTATCAGCGGCTGGGTTATGGTATGTATCAGCGGCTGGGTTATGGTATGTATCAGCAGTTTGGTTATGGTATGCACCAGCAGCTGGGTTATGTCATGTACCAGCAGCTGGGTTATGGTATGTATCAGCAGCTGGGTTATGGTATGTACCAGCAGCTGGGTTATGGTATGTACCAGGAGGTGGGTTATGGTATGTACCAGCAGGTGGGTTATGGCATGTATCAGTAGGTGGGTTATGGTATGTACCAGCAGCTGGATTATGGTATGTACCAGCAGCTGGGTTATGGTATGTACCAGCAGGTGGATTATGGTATGTACCAGCAGCTGGGTTATGGTATGTACCAGCAGGTGGGTTATGGTATGTACCAGCAGGTGGGTTATGGTATGAACCAGTGGCTGGGTTATGGTATGAACCAGTGGCTGGGTTATGGTATGTACCAGCAGGTGGATTATGGCATGTATCAGTAGGTGGGTTATGGTATGTTCCAGCAGGTGCGTTATGGTATGTACCAGTGGCTGGGTTATGGTATGAACCAGTGGCTGGGTTATGGTATGTACCAGTGGCTGGGTTATGGTATGTACTAGCGGCTGGGTTATGGTACATACCAGCAGCTGGGTTATGATACGTATCAGCGGCTGGGTTATGGTATGTATCAGCGGATGGGTTATGGTATGTATCAGCAGCTGACATTGCTGTACTGACAATGATACAGATTTACTTGTAAGTTGTAGTATGTTGTTGTTTTTACAATTTACATATTGCTTGAGATACATTTCACATATTGATGATATCAAAATGTAAATGTAAAAATTTCCAACATGTGATACAATTTCTTCATGAGAAGTATAAATAGTTAATGAAAATATGATATTATTTATGTGTGTGTGCATGTGTGCGTGTGTGTGCATGCTACTTTGTTTCAAGGACACTGTAGGATATTTTCCACATCGGTCAAGCTTTTCATATTTTAACCCTAACCAGGATGTGATGATATTTTTTTACTTAGTGTATCAGTTAGAGGATTTCATTAAATGATTAAATTTATCTCTTGCCTATAATAATAGGTCATTCTTTCTAAATTCAACATTTATAGAGAGTGGAACTTGAAAACATTATTGTGTGTGTGTGTATATATATATATATATATATATATATATATATATATATATATATATATATATATATACATATATATTATATTTATATATACAACAATACACACACACACACACACACACACACACATTCTAGTCCAGTAATAATTAATTTTGCAGTATTGCTACTTTGTTTCTAACTTAGTCATTCAACTGTTTCTATCATAATGTAGGGAAAATGTACACAACACCCGTTTGTCACATGTTCAACTCCAGCGGTTATGTTGGTTGATGTGTCAGGTAGAGCCTATCTTTTTACTATGGTCTCTGACTCTCACTCAGACATGGGATCAATTCCATTTTGTCAATTCCAATTCCACTCAATTCCATTTGGTCAATTTCAATTCCACATCACATTTATCAATTCCAATTCAAAATATATCAATTCCAATTAAATTTTTTTAAATAAGCAATTTCAATTCCGGAATTTAATTGACCCCATGTCTGTCATGGGTTTTTCGGAACAGTCCAAGCTGTTCAGGACATCCTGTGGAACTTTGAGTACAGAGCGAAGTATCTTCAGCTGATTGTTCCGTGTGGTCTTGTTTGCAGCCTGTAGCTTTGTGCATCCATAAAACAGATCAGTAGCTGAAATTGACTGATGCACATGCGAAACGAGATTCCCGACTTTTGCATGCAAGCAAAGCACAGACTTTGATGTACCTCCATGCAATATCACTGATTCAAGTAGGTACTCAGAATATATACTCAAAGTACCTATTTGGAATACCTACTCAGAGTAGTTTATATTCCAAGTATGATTGTCATGGAAGAATTATTTCTGAATTAAATGGTAAATTAATTTGTGGATTAAATATTTTTGTAGCAAACTTCAATTCCAATTTCATCAATTCCAATTCCATTTTTTTAAATAAGCAATTCCAATTGCCCACAAATTCCAATTCCGGAATTGAATTAACGCCATGTCTGGGACTCTGACTACTACTTGTGACACAGGACCTATCAGACATTGGTCTGTACATTTAAATTGATAGGATTTTTCTGCTGTTTGATTTACCCAGAATGAAGCTGAAATCATCAGCTGTAAGGTCAAAGTGTTCTGATGTATAGGTTTCTTTTGAACCACAGCAAATTGCTGTTGATTGTAAGTATTTATCTTGTATATAGTTATCTTGTATTAAGTTATCACTGACCCACAGATACATACTGTTTATTGCGAGCGGTAGTGTCAAATGTAAACTTTGGTATGTGCTTAGACCATAGTGACTTAGGGGTGGTGAGACATTATGCATGTCTCAGCATGAACAGTTGCTTCTCTAGATTCAGTCGCTTGATGAATCACAGAGAGTTTGAATTCATGATTCGAATTTATCTGTACTTGTTCCGCATTGCACACTGCTAAAAAGAGATGTACATGTGCACACACAGATAAACACTGATTTTATCATAGATGTTTGAGTCTGACTTAATGTAAATTCATGAGTTGTCTCTCTCTCACTCTCTCTCTCTCTCTCTCTCTCTTATATATATATATATATATATATATATATATATATATATATATATATATATATATATATATATATATATATGGTAATGGTAACATGATTGCACTCCCAGCTTGTGTGTTCGAGTCTGGCTGCTACCTGTGTTTGTTGGATTTGTTTCCCTAGGGAGTTTTTGCTTAAGTCGAAGCTAAAAAACTCGATGACAACAGCAAACTGATTGATATGTACAAGTTTAACTTCAAATGTTAGAATGTAATTCATTATTTGACAGCCGTTTTTGATTTATGAGTAATTTATTATGAATCACTATATTTATACCTTCAGTGACCTTGTTAGGTCAAACTAAAGATTACGCCAGGGATCCAAAATGCAGAAATTAGACTAGTAACTGGGAAACTGTTAGTAGGACTTTATGTTTTGTACGAAAGACAATTATGCCAAATTGGTGATGTTTTACAGTATGTCCAATTGTTCTGTTCCTATAGCATGCCATATTAGTCATTATTCAGTGATTGTAGTCTCCTGTGATGATCATGGTTTCGTTATGTGTTCCACTGTACTCAGATTGCTGAAGTTAATTGACAGATGACATCTGCTAATTACATATCCTGATATAAATTTAAATATGGTATCAATAAAGATAAACGTTTGATCTCATCTCAGGCTTCAGCATTCTGGTTTTAATAGTTGAGAGGGTAGCATTTGCAGATTAGACGGCTGATTCCAAGACTTGCTTTGGTGACTCAGAGTCGCATGGATGGGGTGCAGGTATATGTGTAAAAACGAATGATTAAATTTAAATTGTTTAAAATGTAGATTTATGCCACATTTAAGAGGATACTCCAACCCCCCTAACTGTATGTTTAATGTGCTCATTTAACCTCTGCAGCTGATGTATATTTTTAATTTCCAAGTTGAATCATTTTGTTGGCAGGAGATAAGAATTATGTTTCTTTCTTGACTAAGGTTCTTTCATCTGACAATCTTATTTCCCTGTCGAGTCAGTCCTTGACCTCATCTTCCAGCTGTGAACTGGTTCAACCAGAAATCACTCACTTAATCTGATTAAGTTGTTTTGTTTGTTAAGGATGTTAATTATGCAAGGGCTGGTGTGGCAGGGTGTTAAACATCATTATTAAAGGGACAGTTCACACTCAGATAATATTTCTTAAATACGTAATGTTTAGAACAGTAACCAGAACTTCCACAATAATAATAACGAAATATACCTGACATCATTGATCAAAGAATCCAAATTACCGGAGAGCCACCACTACAGCTGCAATTGATGGCTCTACAGACTTCCGGTCAAATTGCCTGGTTCAAGCTTCCAGTCTCTCTCTAGCTTCAAAAAGTCGATTAATCGGCACTTTGAACTGGATTATTTAATATGTAGATGATCATTTACACATTTTGACATAATTTATGATATTTGTGAACAAAACTGTATTAGTTGAAATGGAATGAAATGTATTAAAATTGAAATGTATTAATTTGAAATGGAGGCGAGCTGTTCCTTTAACAACATTGTGAACAATTTACACTCTAACATTAGTATATAGTGACGATAATCATGATCCAACGGAAACTGTGACAACATTTTTAGAATACCACAGGAATGTGTGAACTCTGTTAGAATAATTCTGTTATTTCAGGTGTAACCCCAAATTACTTACCACCAGAGTTCTTTCAAGCTGACAGAGATTTTGCGCACATCAAGAAAGTAGATATCTGGGCGGCAGGATTGAGTAGTATCTACTTGATGACGAAACGACATCCATGGTATGAGTTAACCAGTCAGGATAATATGGTGAAACGAGTAAGTTACTTCTCACGTAGAGATCACCTAGCAGGTTTCTAGAAAGTAATCCGTCATCTGAACATCAGAAATCTAAATCTTCAGAGAAATGCTGTGTAGAATATTGAACTAAGGCCATTGTTTTTTTCAATACAAACCCGTCGCTGAGAAATAAAATAGATTTTTATCCTTTTTATTATTGTTTTTGCCCCGACCCACCTGAACACTGTGCGGAAGCGGATTAAGCTACCACACGGCTGAATCCAAGATGGTGACACTTCGAAATTATTTAAGTTATTACCACAGTAAATCGGTCTTCAAGTCTCTAGAAATCATGTAAATTTTAAATAATTATAACTCTCCACTCATCGAGAGTAACAAATGGAACTGACCTGTCACCATCTTGGATTAGACTGACAGTGACATGTCTGTTATTTACTTTTCACTGATGATTTACGATTAAAAGAAAGTTATAAAGTCTTAAAAAAGCAAAATTATTGTAGAGATTGTGAAATCCCAACTGAAGGAAGAATATTTAATAATGCATGTTTATATAGCTCCAGAACCAGGTAACCCTGTTCTGAGGCACTATGTTATAGAACACATTTTCGTGGGCCAGACAATCGTCGAGGGTATCATTGTCAAACTAAATTTTAATAATAATGTGGAGTAATCCAGAATATGTGTCGTGTGGCTGAGTACCAAAACTGCCAAATCTTTCAGAAACTTGAATTAGTGTCAATTATTATCGACCAACCCTATATTTTCAGCGATTTATTTAATTTTTGTCCCGAACGACCAGCCCTAATTTTTGGAAGGGAAATTTTCCGTAAAACAAGTATTCAAAAAACAATGGCCTAATAAAACATTGATCTGTTTTGCTTTACAATTTTTCATTCATTCTGAATTCAAGCAGAAATAATATAACATAACTTTGAGGAGTGCCAGTTGTGAGTACCCAAAATTGTTTACAACCCCCCCCTCCCCACTCAAATGCAGCATTTATGATAACTATTAATAATTAAACACTTATTTTGTTGTAGCTGATTGGAATTGACTAAATATAAATGTTGGTGTTCTGGATCAACAGTCAATGGAAATCTTCCATCAGCATAATATTCCTCTCATTTAAAAGTCGAACTCGTGTATAAGATGCACTAAAATCAGCAGTATTGATTCAAAGCCCCAAAATTCATCATCATCACTCTCTTCACTGAACATCTGTTCATACGTGTGTCATCATACATGTCATTGCCTTCTTCAGCAGAGTCAATGTCGGATTTTTCCTACTGTTCAGCCCACAATACATCATCTTCCATGCCATCTAAATCATTGCTGATAGAGGCACTTCTTGAATTAGCGTGGCGTCATTTACCATTCCATTCAATTACACACGCTCACCTATTTCGATAGTAATGACAAGTCTTTGTAATCACGTCACTAATTAGAGAATCGGATTAAATAATCATGGCAGTTATCATGATTAAGTTTGGCTTTGAAAGACAACAGAGAAGACACACCTAATAAATTTGTTTATTGTTCATATATTCATTATTAATGTTGAAAAACAATATTATTGTATTTCCCCCTAAATTATGCCAAATATTCCCTTCCCTTTAGTCTGACCTCCATATAAGATTGAGTCGATTTTGGCATCGATTTCGTAATATAAAAATTGGGACTTATATCCGGATATATATGGTACCCCCTTAAAAAGTTTTGTTTTTAACAATTATTGAATTCTTAGATTACCAACAACCAAACATGAGACATGAATTTATGACGAGTGAATGTAAAATCAGATAACCAGAAGATCAATATTATTGTTTGATGTTATACATAGACCTCATTTATATAGAATAGATGAATAGCTGCAATTAACAACTACAAATCAACTGTTTATTATTCATAATGCATTAATGAAGTTGTTTATAGATGCTCTATTAGATTGACTGTTATGTAATTTCATTAGCTGTCAGAATGTGTCCATCACAAGACTCATTATATTGTTATAGTAAGAAACAAAAATATGAGTACTAATTTTCATAACAATTGATTACCTCTTTACAACATTTAGGTGGTTGATAGCTTAAGACAGGCTACAGCTGAAAGCATTTGTAGAGACTTTCTTCCAGATGAAGTCAAACATCGTCCATGGCTAAGAGATGTGTTCTTGTGTATGTTTCAAATACATCCTGACAGAAGATGTAGTGCCCTAATAGCCAAGGGCTTACTAGGTATGTTATTATAATTTCCTTTATGTCTGTCTACATTATCATCGTCTAGTTTTATCAGAGGAGTTGGATTTTACTTTTGATAAGTCAACCGAAATTTTGCTAACTCGAATAAATCTTCAAATTTATACACTAGCACATTCCAATAGTGCGGCAATGGTTAGAACAGTGTGTTGGAAACCTCCCAGGTGTGGGTTTGAATCTGGCTTATACCTGTGTTTTGGGAGTTGCCTCTCAGTCATAGTTCCCAGAGATCACCATCGCCGACGGAAAACAATGCAAATCTAAATCAAATCCAACTTATAGACTCAATGGTAAAATTTGTGTCTACAAATAGATATGTTTGACATGACATAGATATGTTTGACATGACATGGATATGTTTTCTGTCGAGAGATCCTGGAATTTGACAGAATCAGGAAATGTCCTGGAATTTGACAGAATCAGGAAATGTCCTGGAAAAAGTACTGCCTGTGAAAAATATCCACTTAGAACAAAAAAGCCGTGAATAAATATTGTGTCTGTAGAAGAAAACTTTGATTGTAGGGAAAAAAGGGTATCGGTACATAGTATTGATATGCCATGTTAGTTAAAATTTAAATAAAAGTGGGTGTTTCAAATAGCTAGGAGGAGTGAAGAGGAGGCTGTATCATAAAAATTTCAATAATCAATCATACATTGATAAAATATTGCCTTTTCACACATATCTTATTACATTTAAATGTTGTATACTTTCTCCTGGAAAATGGTAATAAAGTCCTGGAAATTTGCTGGAAAATAATATTTCCTTGGCTGTAGGATTACCATGTTTAAGTTATTTTATAATTTTTCTTCAATTTACTTTACTACAGTTATATCTAAATAATTTTAGCTTAACTGTTATCCCCAAACTTTGAGAGAAATGTAAATTCGTGGATAAACATGAATGTCGTATCAATGGATCTAGTAGAAATGTCCAGCCTGAATAACTCTTTTTATGTTCACATGCGATAGCAACTCCATAGTATAGAAGCAAATAACTGTTAGTGTTAATCATGATATAGTCCATGAACTGAGATATGTATTCAGTTCTGTACTATATCTACCTATTTTGCTTGGTATTATAATATAATGATATGTGACATTTATATAGCGCCCTATTCAGCTAGAAGCTGCTCTAAGGCCCTTTACAATATTATTATACCTGACTCAGACCCGTTTCCACCCAGCACATATCTCAACTCCCAAGGGAGCATACAACGCATGCTGCCATTATAGGTGCAAAGCATTACTCAAACAAATAGCCATCGCGTCCTGTCAGGTACTCATTTTTTATGGATGAGTGAACCAGTCACCACATGACGGCAGTGTAGCTCACTCACGGATCCTTGAACCCGCGACCAGCTATGAGTCCTACGCTCTAACTAACTGGACAATCACTGCAGCTCTGGTTTGTGTGTGCTTGTGTGCATGTGTGCACACTTGTGCATGTGCACATTCATGTAATTTATTTTGATCATCAGTTTCAATTCCAGAATTCTGAATTGACTCCGTAGGTTTATTCTTGAAATATACTGAAATTGAAATAAAATTGAAATTCTTTAAAAAAATCCAATTCTGGAATTAGAATTGACTATCAATTTATATTCCAGAATTGGATTTTTTAAAGAATTTCTAATTTGAATTGATGAAATCAAGTCTGGCCAATAACAGAGTAGGAGTAGATACTTAAAGATGGAAAAAATACAGAAAAAGATAAAAGACTATTTGGGTGCATCGTCTTATCAACAAATAATGTTATTGTCTGTTTTTTAGTAAAGGAAAATTAAATGGTAAATAAATTTTGTCGACCTAATCAGTTCCAATTTCAATTGCAAATTCATCAATTCAGATTTAAATTCTTTAAAAAATCCAATTCCTGAATTAGAATTGACTATCAATTGACCCCCTTGTCTGTCTGTTAGTACTTTCACTTAGCAAATCAGTATTATCATCATCCTCCTCAGAATTATCTAATCCTACAAGTAACAAAATCATATTTGACCGATATCAGAATCAGAATAAATGTCAGATTAATGGGAAACATCCCCAGCTTCACAAACTTCACCAGTAGCACTGCAAGATGTAAATACAGTTACTGACTCAGAAATACTTTGCATACCGGCATGGTAATATACCTTCAGCATTCGCCTTCCCCACTGGCATCAGACTTGGGGTGGTTCCATTTTGTATCTAGATGCATTGTATCGATTTTCTATTTTCAATGTAACTGACACGTATCTAGATACATTTGTTAATTTTTTTAATGTAACTGTAACTTATCTACATACATTGCAAAAGTGTCTGAATTTCAGATACATATTAGATACATATTGCAGTGATCAGGCAGATCATGTCATGACACTAATTGCCAATAGTAACATAAGTAGGGTTTGTTTGATGTGTTCTCACCAAATAGTTTATAAACCTCAATTGTATCTTTCATGCTTTAAATCGCAATTGGGAATTGGGAAATATGATCAACATTAATAACTTATCCTAATCATGATAGCCACATTGAAGCCATCAGGCAGATCATGCATGACCCTAATAGCCCACAAAAACACAATTACTGTTTGTTTGATGTGTTCTGGAAAAATCATTTATAATCCCAGAATTTCAGGTCATTGTAAGTGTAACCAGTTTTCAACAGATTATTGCTTGAACAAATATATTATTACAACATATACCCCGCATAAACTAACTATAAATGTATCTAGACACATTTGGAATGTAACTTATCTAAGATACATTCATAAATCATGTATCTCGATACGTAACTGTATCCGAACACATTTCAGCGTAACTGTAACTTATCTAGATAGATTTGAGATGTATCTGTCCTAGGTCTGACTGGCATCAAGCCATATATGTCAGTGGAACTGCCACTGATTGTTGTCAGAAATGTGTGCCCATCCATGTTATTCGTTTCGATTTCACACATACTGGTAGGAGAAATGAACTCTTTCCAGGTGGTATCATTACTGTAGTTAGCGCCTACCAGTAGTTCAATTCCTTTTCTCTAATGATTCAAAGACATTTATTTACCTAGCACCTGAAATATGGTACAAACTGCCAGAAACAATAAGACAGTTGAGGTCGCAACATAGCTTTAATAGATCTGTAAAGATATTTCTTACCAACTCAAATTAACAAAGCCGTTTATAAATTACATATATTGTATAATATATTGTACAATATTACATTATATTATGTTATGCTATCGCCATAATCAGCGCACTTGGACAGTGGACATAGATGGTTAAATATGTAACTTTTAGGTCACTACGCCTCCTCGTATAATAAATTATGTTCTACATGTTTGGTCTTTATTTTGGATGTTACAGCTGTTTACTTGTTTGTTGGCCTGATGGTATATGTTTGTAAATAATATTATGCGATAAACAATGTAATAATGCTACTGCGTATATCATCAAATAAAATTACTTACTTACTTAATTGCACAATTAAATAACACACAGAGTAGACATGGGGTCAATTCCATTTGATCAATTCCACATCGGATTTATCAATTCCAAATCTGTCAATTCTAATTCCATTTTTTACTTACTCGAATTAATTTATGATGCCCATAAATTAACTCGGTATAGTTGAGATCAGGACAGAACTCCCTCGAGATTATTGGCATCGTGTTCTGTGTATCGTTCAGCATTTAAACCCCCGAAGAGCAATAATTGTATGCCATTAGATAAATCAATAACATCTAATACTGAGTCTGTATTGATGGGGCTAACCGTAGATTTCAAATACTTGTTATACAATATGTGTTATGGCTGACCATGCACAAGTATGTCTCCGTCCATGCCAGGGCCAGGGTATAACTGAAAGTCTCCCATATCGTTAACAATGGACAAAACGTTGTTCTCCGTGCACCAGTTCTCCCCGTGTAAGCAGCGCAACACAAGTTTGCCTGACATTGTTTGTATATTCTAGGCAATTGGTGCGATAACCTCAGCAGTTGTATGTTGATATATCGAACTTAAACGGATAACTCGGCCGTCATGACTGTTCGTCATAGTTTCTTGAATTGAAATGCCATCTAACGCTTGCACCTTCGTACCATCTCAGCACCTGCACTCAGTCCGTCTCTTTGATCTCAACCTCAAATATGCTGTAGTTAACATCTGTGATATGATATGATTTATTTTTAAACAGTATACATTGTTGGAATAGTCACGGATGGCTTGATACATTATTAAATTTGTACACTACACTGTCTAGGCATGTCACATAACCAATAAGGCTGTCTTCCTGTCGGAACCTTAAGAATTTTTTTTATAAAGAAGTTAATCAACGGACCAGGACACACAGGAAATAGGCACAGGAATAATATTGTAATGTGTGCCCGGATCTCAGACTATAAATTAAAACAGGAACATACTCTCTATCTAAGGTTCAACTGTCAACTGATATGAAGATGACAATAATGAATAATCACATGCACCGCAAACTGATTGTTTGCTTTGTTGCGTGCTACTGCCAGTTCAGTTCACTGTATGTATGTTTAAATAAAGGTAAAATTTGTACATAACAGCTTTGCTTTAATTCTTTAGAAATGCTAAGAATGATATATTATGGTATATTATGATATTATGATATTTCACATATTTATTTATTTTCAGAATTAAATATTATTTCTTGTGAGATTGTCGAGAATGTTGAAAAATAAAATAAATCAATTTTATCAAAAAATTTGATTAATTTGATTAATTTGAAGAAACAAATCTAGATTTTTTCCAACTCTGCTGTCTATACTGTCTATATGGTCTAATGTCTATACTTGTGCTCACATGCACAGAGCATGTTAGAGAAATGATGTAGTTAATTATGAGTTTTAATGTTTATTCTGACAAGCAGACAAAAAGGTGTGTGTGTGTGGGGGGGATGTTTTAATCATATACAGGTAAAGAAAACCAAATTCATCACATTTTTCAATGTGAATTATTTGTACAGCCTGAAATAGCTCATGCACACTGAACATAACAGAGATATAATTATGATTCAATTCCATATTATATACACATGTAACGTTAACTAAAGGTTATTAACAATTTGCGTGTACTGTAGACAACGTTTATGGTCCCAGACATCACTCATTTGAAAACAAAGCTAATAAAAGGTTGCCTCGTATTAACACCAGAGATAAAATCCTAGTGTGACATCTGTATCTCTGAAATGTTTCATTCATCAGTAAAAGTGATGCATACAGCTTTGTCTCAGCGTCATAAAGCAAATTCTCCTGATGCAGTTAACACCGTAGTGTACTGTGCTACAGACTCAAAGGAAAGTGGGTTGAAATCAAACTGTTTCCCATATGTTTGGAATTATTTATCCAATCAATCATCTCATGTCCTCTAAATCAGGTGAAACTAATGTCAAGACCAAACAAAGTTGTTACTGACTGTAGATAGCTGTTAGTGTCCTGGATCATAGATCCCAAAAGTCACTGTAATCATATAGATATAAGATTAACCTTTTGCACTCCAGGTTATTTTAACCTTTTTCTATTGTAATCCAATTTTAATATAGACACTTTTTTCTCTTCCAGAAAGCAATGGTGATCAGAATTTGTTGGACCGTAACCAAGTTTGCAGAGGCTATCTCAGCAGCTTTGATCAGCTACCAGAAGGAAATCAATGCTTGCAGCATCAGGTAGGAGAGGCAGCTAATGTGGTTAGTCCAATGGATGCCTTCTCAGAAGTCCAAGTGCAGAATGTCACCAATTACCAGAGGGTGGAGCAACAGATTTTACAACAAACTGTCTGCCAATTTCGTAATAATGCTAGGTTAATCTTAGGAGAACAGCAACAAGTGCAGAATTCACCTGAACCATTCCAACTGTTAGTGCCCCCGGTCATCCTCCAATGTGTCCTGCAGGAATGTGTAAATCGATTGGCTGCTTCCCAGGCAACCCCAAATCTACCTGTTTCTCCTGAACAAAATCAAGCTGACCGCATCCCAAATTTTAATCAGTTGTTGCCTGATGAGGATAGATAAATTTAGAGGAAATGTAATTTATAGCTATAACCTATAGCTATAACCTTTCATATGTTCTGACCCTAACCGTGTTCAAGCTAGCCTTGGGACATAATGTGTTTTGACCGATGGTCTCACCATAGGTATGATGTTCTGTACGTGGAGAATAACTATATGCTAATCGTCCGTCATTGCTACTTTATAAAATGATAGTAAAGTGTGATATTCAACATTTTAAAACATAGTACAATAATATTCACTGCACATAATAAAGACCGTTAAAATGTGGTGTTCGTATTAAATCACAATAAAATTATATTTAACGAAAAGAAGAAGAATAGAGTCCAGTATATTGGTAAATTTAATTTATTATTTATGGATATAATAATATGGTAAATTACATTTTATTTACCAATATTATTATTTATCATCTGAAGGATAATAATATTGTTAAAATACACTTTATTTGTGCCTTTCACTGTTTCAGTCAATCCTTACACTGACACTAATTATAAAAATTTGACTCGCTGATTGTCATTTCGAATTAAAACTACCCAACGGTTTCTCAGCATTTCATCCCACGGCCAACACATGCCAACTTAAATGTTTATATTGCTTACTAGTGGCATGACAATACGGAACGCAGGAGTGAGTTTTTGGAATGATTATAACAGATCCGGAACATTGACGTTTAAGGTTAAAATGGCGGGATTATCACGGTATATTGACCCCTTATAAATCCCACAATGCAAAGCGCTGCTGGTTTATAGAGATCTCGTGTTTTTAGGCCGTGTCCTACAGCGACGGCCTGGGGTATAAATTCCCCTTAACAAATAAAAGAAAAGAGCAGTGAGCTCCGGTGGCCTAGCGGTTAAGCACCCGGGTGTCAACGGTCGCAGATTCGAATCCCATAAGAGGTCGAAACTTTTCCAGGGATTAATTTCTCGGCTCACTACATCGTGGGTGGCTGACCACGTTAAATGGCGCTGCCGTCTCCACTGAATTATTTAAAATAAAGGGATACGTTAAAACCCCCCTGAGGACGTAAAACACTCTGGGAGTGAATGCCTCAGGGGGGGGAGGCGATTTCTCAACCACTCCAACATAGAGGCTGTGCTGATTAAGCGACAGCCTGGGGATTCTCCCCGAACAACAAAACCTAAACCTAAAAGAAAAGTATCTCATAATTGTGGATAGCTGCCGTCTCCGCTGAAATCTAAAAAGGCGGGCGTCGCAAATCCACGCACAAAAAATAAAGGTTTGATGGCTAACTGTGATGGCATAACACAGTAGTACCAGTCAAGACTAAGTTGTGTGCACCTGAAAGGTCGCATAGTACACATGGCCTCCTGACCCTCATATTGTTGTGTCTGAGCCATAACTATTACAACGAGATGATGAAGCTATACAAAACTGAAAATTGCACGATGGCTAATGGGGATGCAGCTCGGCATAGAATGCCCAGAGTATAGCATCGCCTGATGAATATTAGTACGTAATATAAGGTAATTAATGCTGATGTTGGCATCGTACTCATCCCATCATCGCGTCATTGAATTGACCGTGAATGGTATAAGCAATTGATCAGAGTAATCAGTGAGGGTCGTCACTGATCTCTGGATATGCCTTGTTTGTACGAGTTAGGATTATATGGTACACATAATGTCCACTTGGTTTGCAACATGGTATATTTATTTATGCTATATTTATGTCCGTATCTAGATATAAAGATGCTTTGTTCGCACAAGCTAGTATTATACGGTACACATATATAAGTTGTGTGCACCTGAAAGGTCGCATAGTACACATGGCCTCCTGACCCTCATATTGTTGTGTCTGAGCCATAACTATTACAACGAGATGATGAAGCTATACAAAACTGAAAATTGCACGATGGCTAATGGGGATGCATCTCGGCATAGAATGCCCAGAGTATAGCATCGCCTGATGAATATTAGTACGTAATATAAGGTAATTAATGCTGATGTTGGCATCGTACTCATCCCATCATCGCGTCATTGAATTGACCGTGAATGGTATAAGCATTGATCAGAGTAATCAGTGAGGGTCGTCACTGATCTCTGGATATGCCTTGTTTGTACGAGTTAGGATTATATGGTACACATATGTCCACTTGGTTTGCAACATGGTATATTTATTTATGCTATATTTATTTCCGTATCTAGATATAAAGATGCCTTGTTCACACAAGCTAGTATTATACGGTCCATATATATATTTCCAGAGATTAATTTCTCGGATCACAACATCGTGGGTGGCTGACCACGTTAAATGGCGCTGGCGTCTACACTGAATTATTTAAAATAAAGGGGGAGTTTTACGGAGGTGTTACGGCTCTATCTTTCCCTGTACTGCTCCCCTGTGAGTGGTAGGGGAGGAGGTTTCTCAACCACTCCAACATATAGAGGCTGTGCCGAATAAGCGACAGCCTGGGGATTCTCCCGAACAACAAAACAAACAAACTACGCAGGACAAAGATTTCTGGCAGTCAGTTTTAAGTGAAACATTGTAATACTTGTAACATTCCTGTAAGAATCGAGGTTAATTGATTTTATGAAATGGTTATTTAACGTGCATTGAAATAAATATGCGTGTTTTGACTGTTGTTATTGAGTCTTGTATGAGTTATGATTACTGTAATTTAAACAATTATGATAGATTTGTTTGTATTTCGTTCATCTTTTATGTGCAATTGTTAAAGTGCGAGGAATTAAAGTTTTATTTATGGGAGCAATCTCCCATTTATTTTTACCATAAATGTTAATGTTACAATTCGATTGTAAACCCGGTGAATTTGTTGTTACTATGATTTGAATAAATAACATACTATATCTTGTTTTGACCAGATTTATATCATGTGGTTGTTTGAGTCTGTGACTTATATATCCGAGTTCGAACGAATCTGACAAATTCCGAGGTATGTTGACGTACATAAGGTGTGTGCCATGGGAGGAACTCGTACCGATATTTATGATCAGCACGGGAATGAACCATGAATGTCAAAAAGTTAATAAGTGTCAGAGAGTTAGCAGTATTTGAAAATTGTTTTGTCATCTTTTCTTTGTTCGTAAAGTTGATTTGTTCACTTGACAATGTGACAAATATTAGTTACCCGATTTTAGCTTTAATTTAGAATTATGTTAATTGTGAAACTCTACTTTATATATATATATATATATTACTCTAAAGGTTTAATAATTATTTTTGCTCCAAAGAAAATAGGGACATGAATATTAATCTGCGAAATACTTTATTACAAAATGAAGGAAAAGATTAAAATAATATAAATATTATCGTTTCCTTCTAATGAAGCAGAGTTTAGTTTTGGAATTTAAATATTTTGTATACTTTTAGCAGGATATGTGGAATATAAACCATGGCTTGAAATATGTTGTTGTGCAAGTCTTTATACAGATATAATATTTCGAACAAAAAAACTCAAATAACTGTCAGTCGAAAACGTCATGCAGTATGCAGTGTCCGATGCTTCCTTCCAAAGAGTTGACCTTCTCTGTGCTTCAAAACATCCTCTAACTTGAATCTTCCGTGGTTGATTATGAGAAGTCCGTATTTAAAAAAAAACTTCTTGATTCTATGTATCTAAGCATGCGTAATTACTTTTAAAATGCATCTAATTGAAGTGAACTTCGGTCAGCAACATGCTTCCCGTGTGCTGTACACGAAACACCAAAGGTACTTTCGTTTAAACACCAGATGTAATTTACAATCCAACCGCGACATAGCCGACGAAAACGTAGTACGTCGATCCCGCGTTATA
This sequence comes from Paralvinella palmiformis, assembly GCA_025642065.1. Taxonomy (NCBI): domain Eukaryota; kingdom Metazoa; phylum Annelida; class Polychaeta; order Terebellida; family Alvinellidae; genus Paralvinella; species Paralvinella palmiformis. The sequence goes on from JAODUP010000122.1 coordinate 77,195, forward strand.
GCTAGTCTGTCGCTGTTAAACAGCGTATTGAATGTGTTGTAAATACTCTCCCCAATTAAAAATATAGTTTGCAAATTGCAGCTCTAATTACAAAGAAAATTTTAGTTTGGACATACCATTACATGCGAGTTTCAGGTCGCATTTGTGTCTTAACATTAGTTGCTAGTTTTTGCTTAAATAAATTACATTTAAAAGTAGTTAAACATTTAAGTGGATCTCATATTTTAATAAAATATTTTAAGAATTTTTTTATTGGTGTTTAATCAATTAATTGTTTCCGGGTTGTATATAAATATAATTACTATA
>JAODUP010000122.1:82500-107500 GCA_025642065.1 Paralvinella palmiformis
CAGGTAGAACTGGAAAAGAAGAAACAAAAACACAGATAATACATTATACAAATAGGTAAACATAACATAACGACATAATCTGATATAACATACAAATATTTATATGGCATATATACGGATATATATATATCGAAACAGTAATTATTATGTGATAGTCTTAATGCTATGTTGTTGTATTTTTGGTATTTGATAATGGTAGTGTTATACTATGTCGTTGCAATGCGTGTGGTTCGTTATGCGCGCAAGAGGTAGTGTATGCACATTCACCAACACACGACACATCATTCAGGACCAAGTAATGAATATGTGCAGCACGTTTAATAAATTAAATACTAATGCCTATACAAAATCAAATATATACAATATCCACGAGACGGGACCATATAACTCACACCACATATTAGGACATAATTAATAATACATAAAAGTGAATGATACCTACTCTAGAAGTAGGTCGGACACTTGTTGAATGCCGGTAGATCTAATTAGATACTATATATTTATATATTTATAACTATTTATACTCTTTATACTAAGATAGCGGTAGTGTTATACTATAGTATAGTAGTAGTATTATGTTATGAGGATCGTGCTATATATAAAATAATAATAATAGTACTGTTATGGTATCATGACAGTGTTATATTATGCTATAGTGGTAGTTTTATATTATATTATAGTACACATGTTTTACTATGTTAGCATAATACTGTTATATTATGTCACAGTGGTATTGTTATACTGTGTTATACCAGTACTGTTATATTATGTCACAGTGGTATTGTTATACTGTGTTATACCAGTACTGTTATATTATGTTATGATGGTAATGTGTAATTCAATTTAATAAAATTGATATTTTATACTCAGGAGTTTATCTATCAACCGAAATATCGATTATGGACAAAATAAATAAGTAGCCCATATATATATATATATATATATATATATATATATATATATATAGAAGAGAGAGAGAGAGAGAGAGAGAGAGAGAGAGAGAGAGATTCTTAACATTTTGTAGGGTTAAAAGATGCCTATAAATATATAACAACGATTAGCAATAGATGGTAGACTAATACCATGATGATATCAACAAACTAGAATTGTCTTATATCTGGGCTATCTTATCTATAGACTTATTTGGGACATCCTTTTCAGCATGCATATAATAATAATAATAATAATAATAATAATAATAATAATAATAATAAAAAGTCTATTTAACACGTGTTTCAGTAAAAAAGAATCACGCTGAAACTTTGTACTAATTGAGCGCAGTGTTGAAAAAAGATTCCCCTTTAAGCGCAATCAATATATCAATATTCTCCGTTTACCTCGTACATATAACTGAATGTAGGCGCATCGTGAATGGTTTCCAAAGTTTAATAACTACAGGTAATCGTCGACTACGTAACCAATCAAAGTCGTAATTCGACGACTACCTGTATAAGCCACAAATCGTAAACTTACATTTTATCACAGCATAACAACACCCAATGCTAATGGGAAGGCGCACGGACAAATGCCCAATGGACAAATGTTTACCAATAAAGTGGGAGATTGGACAAATGCACACAAAGGAAAACGTGAATAAAAGAAGAAAAAATACCCAAAGAAAAAATAGAAATAAACGAGAAAATTCAATGAATTGTTTTCATCTATTTACATTCTGAATCATGAATAATGATTGCAATGAACGAAGCTAAATATTATATAATTGCAATCATGGATACAATTTATAAAGGACAATACAAAACATTGCAATTGATGATATAAAGTAACCTAAAGATTACATGGTTTCAATAAAAGAATCATTTAATTCACAACATAGAAGAACTTTAATCTTCTAGTTCAAGTCCATTGCATTTGATTTACATGGCTTCTAAAGGCTTCAGTTAAATTTCAATAGTAAAGAACTTTAATTGAAAATGTATTGCTTTAATTGTAAGTCAGTTGACGAAAAGAATAGTGTTACTGGTAGTATTGGGAATATAATATTTGAAAATGTTAGCATCATATTTTAATATTTTAAAGTTAAACATTACTATCATATACATGATATAAAAATTGAAATCTAAATAAGTGAAAAAATGTATTGTTTGTTTTAGTTCAATGTTGCGTTTAGTTTAATAATTTATTCTTGGTGGGCATCCAATCTCCTTCTTTATTGGTGAGCATATGTCCGGTGAACATTTGTCCGGTGGGCATTTGTCCGGTGGGCATTTGTCCGGTGGGCATTTGTCCTACAACCAATGGGAAAGCCTTTAAAGACAGATGGCAACTATACTGATCATATTGAGGAACAACAGAATGAAGGACAAAGAAAAGAAGATAATCGCTCACCCCAGGTAATAATCAGATATTTTACTAATGACTCCAATACTCGTATCTGCATCACTTGTGAGATTCTTCGATAAAGGAATAGACCTTCGCAGAACATCGCCATATATGTGGTACTCTTAAAATATTTAGTCATAATATGTAAAGCCCTGCACCATACCTGTAATGGAAGATGTACAGCTAACGGGTGCGATTGCATAATTGCAAGAATGTTTGTCGGTCTTTCGTAATTTAATTACTTCAAAACTGAAACCATCCACAAACTAGTATCGGCCATTACGAATAAAATGAAGCATAAAAATTAAAGAAACTAACAGTTTCAACGAGTAATTACTATATGCAAAGACCGGATTCGTTTCAAAATATAACCGGATGAAACCGAAACCACGGGTAGCACAGCAATTGAGCCCTTCGTCTGGAGGTCGCGCTCGGTGAGGCATAAATTATCTTCTGATTACGTCGATGTTTGCTAAACTGCGCCTTTCTAATGTGAGGCACCGTTCGTAATTTCCAGCATTACCGATTACATTTCCAAAACGATCGGCGTTTCTAATTAGCGACGGCCGAGTACTGACCGTGTTTTGTTGATACACCGGGTTACTATTGGTGAAGGCGTCGTGGTACACAGAATGAAAAGCTACGGTGAAGCTGGCCGTAGAGAGAACGGAAACGAACAGATTGAAGTGGATCTTGAGAGTCGTCCTTTGCTGAAGGTCATTCCTGAGATTTCTGAAATCGGAGCAATTAAAAGCGGCTTATAGCAATACGACCGTCTGGGATGTTCTTAACAAATTCATCTACCAGAATGAAAAGTAATGCGTAACTAAGTGAGCCCCAAATTTATTTCATATTGGTTAAATAATAATAACGCACACAATTGTTACAGTTCTATGATGTTGAGTTATTGGATTTATATAGTTAAATATAATCTCATTATTACCTCATAGTGACTATTAGCAAAATGGCGACGAATAGCGATAATATGCTGATTGCATTACCAGCAAAATCTATATACAAGCTTATCTTAAGCACCGAGATGTTCCTCTGCAATGACATAATTACCGATTCATTATAATTTTTTTCATTTCTGCATACATTTCTGAGATGGTAAACAATAGCTTATAAATACAATGATTTAAATGGTCGACTATAACAGTTAAGATTTACAGGGAATATATAGCCTTAACGCCGTATACTGATTATAGCTTAGAATATCTTACTTCGAAGCTGAAACATTCATCATAGTCTGAATATTCCTTATCTGTGTTTGGGTTGATGTGCCAGGTGCCATTATGGTTACATTGTCTATATACCTGAGCTGGTGGATAAATGTATAATTTTCAGTACTTAGTTAACGTCAATTCGCCGAAAACCACTTCGCAAAGTCACTTTACACGGTTATTAATAAGTAATAATTATGTGTGCTTAAATAAAACGAATGCGACGTAAATGAGATTATTAGAGTACATGTTTTATAATAATAAGAATAATAACAAGAATAATTCTTGGTTCACATTGCCGACGGACCACTTTTGTGGGCTGAAACAAACATTTATATTACCCATTCGCAATATTTTAATAATATTAATAATCAGAAAACTTCTATAGGGCCAATATCCTCGAAAAGAATGGAGCTCAGTGGCGCACCTAGTGGAGGGGTTGGGCAAACTCATAGTCCGGGTACGATGCAAAGTTCGTCAACAATGATCAGATGGAAAGGAAACTATGCTATTTGATGACTTAACATGTTCAGAGAGTGAATTTCAAAGAATAGGGACATCAACTGAAAAATCACGAGACCCAGTTTGAGTTTTAACCCTGGGAACAGACAACAAGTGAAAACCAGATGAACGGAGCTCTCTGGGCTTGGGTGCTAAGGAAAGTTTGAAAAATAGACATGGAGGTTCGCCAGAAGAAAGAGTTTGATAGGCAATAGTGCAGAGTCTGAAAATGATGTAAGATTGAACAGGGAGCCAGTGAAGAGATTTCAGAAGTGGGACAGAATGGGAAAACCGAGGAGACCGTGTGACAACTCTAACTAAGCAGTTCCGATTTCAAACTGAAACAAAATAATTGGCTCAAAATTTTAGTTCACGTTTTCAGCTTTGGGCCGCAGCATTGCATTGATATTATAGTACGAGTCTAATCAAACACCGTTGACGTGACATTCGTATTAGGATCATAGATTTCGTTGATTGGGGTTGACGGCTTACCTTTACATATAAGAATATGGAAATAGCTAGTATTCGGGAAGCTAATGCATGTTTTACCTATATTTTATAAATAAAGATAAAGATTAAAGCTTACCTACCTGGCCATTTCCCAGAAATAAGTATGGGAAACAAGAGAGTTTAAGGTGCCTAACTAGCAATCCCATTACAACCAGCCAGAGATTGGCAACAAATATGGGAACTATTGTGGTCGGATAATATAATAGTAGGGTTGACGTAAACAAAAATTGTAAAATTATACAAGATAAAAGGCCATATAATGTAACACACACACACACACACACACACACACACACACACACACACACACACACACACACACACACACACACACACACACATATATATATATATACTCGCTCTTTATCTATCTATCTATCTATCTATCTATCTATCTTATCTACCTTATATATATATATATATATATATATATATATATATATCGTATTAATAACTCACGTGAAGACCATTTAACAGTATTGTGTTGATAGTAACTTGGACATAAGTGTTGAGTTCTGTGTCCTCGACGTGTCGTCCCCCAGCAACTGATGCCATCCCACGTGGCTGGACACGAGTAGTTAAAATTATCTGAAACAATGATAAACAGAGCTTAGAATGCCCTATATGATCAATTCCCAATGTATCAGAAAGTTACTGTTCCATCAATCAAATGTTCCGACAACTCAGTGTTACGACGAGTCATTGCTATGACAAGCCGTTGTTTAACGAGGCCATTGGTATGACAAGCCATTGTTAATACAGACCGTTGCTACTTCATATTTATTTATAAAACCCGCCGTTGTTTTATCTTTTTCGACTTCTAAAACTCTTACAAAATCATCAGTCGTGTGCCAAGGATGATGTATTATTGATTTGGGGCTGATGGACCAATGGCATTAACCTACATTAAACAGAGTGAAAACATGAATCTGTTTAAAATACATACGTGACAAATGCCGTTGCTGGGTATGACGACAACAATGTTTCGCTGCCTGGCAACAGTGACGCCACATCCGACATTCTGCCGACGTAAGCTTCTCTGTACACCCCTACTGAGGTATCGGACTCGGCATCAGGATAGTACTCGGTCCCATTATCCGGATCGACGAGTAGATAAGGATAGGTCGGTGGCAGCTTCAGGGTCAAGTTTTTCTCGTCCCAAAATACCTGAACGAAACACTTCGAACACGTGTACACAGCAAAGTCTTCGTAGGCCAGCTGCTCCAACCAGCTGTCTCGACAGTAAACAACATCAACACCGCTGGAGACCACCTGCAAAACAGAATGAACATAAATGTGGACTATGTCTAACTTATCCCCAAAACAAGTGCCAAGCGGCAAGATCAAAGAAAGAATAGATTAATCTGTTTTTTCTTCTTTCTAGTGAGTATTGCTCACTAATTTATCAAACCTCACCACCCCGTCTAGAGAGTGCTAAATATTTTTTTCTCTCCATAATATTATGTGTAAAGTATAATATTAATCCTAATGGGTCAGTAAAAACTCTAGGGGTTATCTTTTACCAATGTATTAACATGAATATGATGAACATGTCACATCAGTATTCCGAGCTGCCTACTACCATCTTAAGAACATCCACTATTTAAAAACATTCTTGACACAAGAAACACTTGTAACTGTAGTCCATGCCTTTGTTACATCTTGTATAGACTATTGTAACTCCCTGTTATATGGCATATCTGATTATAACATTAATCGTCTTCAGGGAATTCAGAATAGTGCAGCTCGCATTGTAACAAATACTAGAAAATATAATCATTTCACCCCAATTCTTCAAAATATTACAACAGCTACCTGTTAGACAGCGTATCCGTTTCAAGATTTTATTACTTACTTATAAATCTATTAATGATATGGCGCCAGAATACCTATGTGAACTGGTGTCTATTAGAAAGTCATCCCGAAAACTCAGGTCATCCAGTCAGATACTATTGCAGGTGCCAGTGTCTGGGCTCAAGTTATATGCTGATTGTGGCTAAATTGGCCAAAATAAATTGATCCGTGGTCCTTTCCGTGGAAAGGATATCAAACTACAACCGAATCTTAACAGATCGGTCGACTATAATAACTTTAATTGAACTACTACTGTGTTTCAGACGTATTATACAACAAACTTCATTTTCTAATCACTCATAACTTAAAACCTGGATTTGTTATACGACAGTAAAATGGTAAGTAGATAAATTAAACTTTTCTGGCAATAAACAGGAACTCAAGTGAAGGAAAAGAGAGAAATCGTTATTTAGTTTTCATAGAACTGTTGAAACAAACAAACAAACGAATGGCACTGGTCTTATTGAAAGAAACTAGCAAGTTAATGTGTGCTATTTACAAATCCTACACTGTAATAGAAGTTGATGTAACACTCGACACCAAGAAGACAGCTTGTAATAATTACTAAACTTGGCCAGTGATAGTTATATTCACTTTCTTTGTCATTAAACATAAAATATTAATATATTTTGAATATATATATATATATATATATATATATATATATATATATATATATATATATATATATAATGGCGGGATAATAGAACAACATTAATTTCGTACAAAATGACATTATTTTCATCGTTATCTACAATATTTCTTCACCTTAATTGTTTTAATTCCAGCCATTAAATGATGATGATGATGATGATTGATGTTTTACGGCCACTTTTGTGCACGTGGTAGGCTAAATGGGCCGAGCGATGTCACCTAAATATCATACCCTAAACTTTGAAGATCTATTATTGAGATGGAGAAAAAGGTTAAGTTGACTCGGCTATCAAAACCTCCAGCTGTGGCATACAGCTGTTTCCCGTACCGTGTCCGGTCACCTGTTGTAGTCACGACTGGATACAGGATGGTGAGTCATCGATGATGGATGGGACACGGAGGATAACTTCCGATGATCTCGTAACGCTTTCAAATAGACCACACTCGAACTGATCGAAAAGAAGATCTAAAAGATCAAAAAGAAGATCTAAAAGATAGTTTTAATAGTATATTCCCCACACGTGTCGTCTTTGATTGTTTATCTGTTTAATATCGTTGTCATTTACTTCTCACATCTCCTCACCGTGGTCCAGTCGGTAGCGCGTTGGACCACAGATCACTACCACCCGAGTTCGAATCTCGGCGTGGGCATATCTGAGGCGTGTTTCATCTTTGATTCCACTTCGTTACCTTTGGAGGTCGCTCGGCCTATTTAGGCTACCGTATGCGCAAAGGTGGCTGTAACACATCAATCATCATCATCATCATCATCTCCTCACGACGCTGTCAACAAATGACTCCGCTCAATAACCATAGCCAGAAATGAAGTGTCGTTCTCGTCCCTGAATCGGCTAAGCACGAATTTCGGGCCATTATTGAACTGAACCGTTCTCATTTAAGAATTTTATTAAAATTTCAAGCTGCCCTGGTTTCGCTCTATTCACATTCGGGAATAATATATTGTTTCGAATTCTTCATAGCTATTTACAATTTTCGGAAAAGTTGTCCCATTCAGCGTCACGATCGCTAAGGACAATTTTCCGCTGGATAATCCAGAGCCACCAACACGTTGATTGGGTCAAACCAATGATGTCGCAAAAGTAGGCACAGTTCTATGAATTGGGCTGATATTTGATATTTGCTCGCATCACGTTGCTTACCTCATTAACTACGTATACCAAGGTCATCAAAGCCATAGTTAATGGCCGGATTATTCTCTGTTGATACGGTTTCAGCGCTGACATCCCGTTTGATGTTTTCTTGCCTCGGGAAGGGAACAGATTTCCAATCAGAAATATTTGGTCGCCAGCCAAATCCGCGTTTCTGTAAACAATGGTGCTTGTTATTCCGTAGTCATAGTTACGTTCTGGAAAGGTTACGCACCATATATATATATATATATATATATATATATATATATATATCTAACAGATTTTATTCGTATACCGTGGCTTATTCTATGAGATGTTAGAATAAGTCTTAATCGTACTTTTTAGCACTTCATCCTGAAATGTGAGGTAAGCTATACCAGGTATGTTTAATAACAGAGAAATTGACACCGATAACATATTTAATGTTACACAAATTTATATTATATTAAAATAATCAAATAGGTTGTGGATATATTTCATTGTCGCTTGAAATTGTATCATGTTTATTATAATATTTGAAATTATAGAAATAAATAATTTGTTTAGCCTAAAAATAATACATAAAATAATAATAATAATAATAAAGCCTCATTTGTATATATTCATGTAGAAATATAGTCTATTGAATAAAATATCATTTTTAATACAGCAAACTAAAAACCAGTGTTTTAAAAACAAATTGAGTGTGACAGAAGTCTGATGAACATATTTCTTATCTCAGCTTTACCTTTTTCACAAAGTATAATAATTAATACGTCAATATTTCTTACGTAACGTCATAAATGACAAGAAGCTTAGGTATTTTGTCCATGGCTTTAAATAAGTAAATTTTAGTTAGAACACATAATAGGAAAATATTAAATACGCTAATAAAAGCTATATATATATATATATATATATATATATATATATATACAACAAAATCTCACTGAATGGTTTGTTATTGAATGTTTCGATGAGTATCATGACATAGACCGCACGTCGGAAGTAAATCCTAAACGAGGCACGATTAAACCCAGAACAGCCTGAAAAAACTCTTAATTATATAGAATAGTAATTATTATGTATTGTAAATGTGATTTAGCCCATTTTAAAGTGGCCATCTAACACCCTGGGTTGACCTCGATGTATGCATTATTGTATACAAATGACGGAAATATTAAAATACAGAAGGGTGCCGTGGTTAATACGCGGTAATTAATAACCATAATACATATTGTTACAGTGGACTGTTAACTCAGTGTAACCAGAAGAACCTCTTCAAAGGATTCATGATGTAATGATAGAATGGTTCTCGGTAGACCACTGAACTGACTTGGAGAGGAAACGATGAAAATTACATAAGAACTGGAATAAATTGGAATAAAAGACAAATAAATAACAGAAGAAATAAACACATGATTTGCAAATTATATGACGGGAAAAGGTATAAAACGTAGATTGATTTAGGGGTCAAAGCTTACCATCACCTGGGACAGACTTGACAAAGAGATGATGAGTCAAGATATCGAGTGTTTCTATGATTAAAACCGAAGTTTCACCAAACATAATAAGTTCAGGTGTTGTTTATGTTCTGTGTATGTCATGTTTATGGTGTAAAGTGTATTAGCTATGGTAAATATTTTGATAAGTGCCTTCGTTTTGTTACGTAAATCTATTTATTTATATCAAATCTCATAATTGTATTTATTGTATCGTAATTTATACCTTCCCCGTACAAAATGGCTCGATCATACCCGTTGTCCCATTATCCCGTTATAAATGGGACAGAAATGAATGGGTTGTAACCTGGCAACCAGAAACATTTGCCTCTGGTTATATGTAACAGAACACATTAAGTGATACAAGAAGCTCGAAAGTGGGACAAATCATTAACTCTGGAATTATATAAATAGAACTCTCCATAGAAAGGCTTCCGTTTCTCTGCCCGCTCATGATTCAACAAAATCACTCCAAACATTTCAAGGATAAGAGCACCCACATTCATGCTTCTTTCCCAGGTTGTGCTTCTAGTTGTAATATTGATTTTCCAGTTGTACATCACCCTTGTACAGTGTTTAAATCAGCCTCACTTACTGAAGTTTCTAAACTGATTTTATTATCCCATGATAAGTCCTGTGAACTTGATCCTATAACTACATTTCTGCTAAAATCTTATCTTCACACACTATTTTTTCCAATTACCAAGATAATAAATTTATCACTAAACTCTAGAATGTTGCCTTCTGATTTTAAACATGCCCGTGTAAACCCTCCTTTTAAGAAACCATCTTTACCAGCCAATGACCTTAACAGCTATAGACCTATTTCTATCTTTCATTGCGAAAGTATTAGAAAAAGTTGTATCCAGTCGTTTGAATCTTTACTTAAACTGTAATCACTTATCTAATGTGTTTTTTTCAGTCTGTTTACAAACAATTTCACTCTACAGAAACCGCTCTACTAAAAGTTCAAAAGGACGCATGGACTCTGAAAGGGTCACAGCACTAACACTATTAGATTTATCTCCAACTTTTGACACCACTGATTATTCTGTTCTTCTAGATCGCCTCTCTGATTGATATGACATATCGAGCACAGCCCTCACTTCGATCAGCTCATTCTTAATAAATAGGTCTCAAACAATAAAAATAAGAAACTATTTTTCAAACGCAGCGCCCATATTTTGCGGCATTCCCCAAGGCTATATTATTTGGCCACTACTATTTACTCTGTATACTACTACACTACTAAGCTCCCCCCACTAATTAGACCATCATTTCTATGCAGATGACACCCGAGTATACATATCTTTATCTGCGGCAAACACTGGTATTTCCGTTACACAGCGAGGTGACCGTCTCAGTGATATAACAACAGACTTAGGCTCAATGCTAACAAAACAGACTTCATTATTAAAGGTACACCCAGATAACGCAGCAAAGTTACTCGTTTCTTCCCTATGCCCATCCTTAATCATAATAACATCACAGCATCAGACATTGTACGTAATCTATGTGTTATATTTAATAATTATATAATTTCAGAAAACTTTTTCTCGTTGCTGCTTCTACCATATATGTGACCTTCACCGTCTATGGCGTTATATCTCTCTTTCAGTCGCCAAAACCATTGCTACAACACTGATTACTAATAGGCTTGATCACTCCAACTCTCTTCTTTAGAACATCGCATCTAATGATATTCTAAAACTTCAGTGTGTTCAGAATTGCTTTGCTAGGGTTGTCACACGGTTTTTCCATTCTGTCCCATTTCTGAAATCTCTCCACTGGCCCCCTGCTCAATTTCGCATCATTTTCAAACTCTGTACCATTGCTTATCAAACTCTTCCATGCTTTCTTTAGCACCCAAGCCCACAGAGCTCCGTTCATCTGGTTTTCACATGTTGTCTGTTCCCAGGGTTAAAACTGATACTGAGACTCGTGCTTTTTCAGTTGTTCACTGTCCCTACTCTTTGGAATTCACTCGCTGAACATGTTAAGTCATCAAATAGCCTAGTTTCTTTCCTTCACCATTTGAAAACTCACCTTTTCAGACTCGCTTATCCTTCCTAAGTTTTCACTCCATCTGATCACTTGTTGGTGAACTTTGCATTATGCTTGGATTGTGAATTTTCCCAACTCCTGTACTAGGTGCGCCACAGATCTCGATTCTTTTTATGGTGTTGGCGCAATATTGTAATTATTAATATTATTATTATTATTATTATTAAATGCTCACCGAAAAATGCCAATCGGCAAATGCTCCAAATAAAATAAAACAGTAGACAAATGCTAATCAAGAAAAATTAATAAACTAAAACAAACCTCTTTTATTCCCAATATTTTAGATTTCCATTTTTAATTGTTATATGACAGTAATTTTTGGCTTTAAATAATTAAAGTACAATATCAACATTTTCAAATATTATATTCCCAATACTACCAGTAACACTATTCTTTTCGTCAACTGACTTACAATTAAAGTAATACATTTTCAATTAAAGTTCTTTACTATTGAAATTTAACTGAAGCCTTTAGAAGCCATGTAAATCAAATGCAATGGACTTGAACTAGAAGATTAAAGTTCTTCTATGTTGTGAATTAAATGATTCTTTTATTGAAGCCATGCAAGCTTCAGGTTTCTTTATATCACCAATTGCAATCTTTTATATTGTCCTTTTATATGGCCCTCTATCCATGATTGCAATCATATAATGTTGCGGGCTTCGTTCATCGCAATCATGATTCATGATTAAGAATGTAAATAAATGAAAAAGAATTCGTTTAATTTTTTTTCCATTTGTTTTTTCTTTTATTAATTTTTTATTGATGGGCACTTGTCCAATCTCCCAATTTATTGGTAAACATTTGTCCATTGGGCAATTGTCCGGTGAGCAAATTTATTCTGGTGGGAATTTGTCCGTGTACCAAGAAGCTCATCCCTCGCATATTGGCCTTCTAAACCGGCCAGCTTCAGCGGCATTACAGGAAGGATGTTGGTATCTTTGATGTCTCATCTGGTTGTTTCGGTACGTTTGTACCTGACTGTACATGCTCGCGATAGTGAACGACTGATGAGATATATATTAACGGGACCAAATGTGAGTTATTTCTGTGGTCGAAGCTGATGTAATGTTCGTGACATTGTCTTTATCAACATGCATCTAGCTCGGTTTGCTATATAACGAAATACTAATTGAGCGGCACCAAATTAATGAGACTAATTTGTTTAGTTTGTTGTATGTGTATACTTTGATGCCTCTCTCTCTCTCTCTCTCTCTCTCTCTGTGTGTGTGTGTGTGTGTGTGCGCGCGCGCGCGCGTGTGTGGAATGCCCCAAACTGGTGGTCAACATAGAAAGCTCATCATATTGTGAATTATGCGAATAAGTTAGTTTTCAGACAAGCAGTTTCCCCTTTAATGTGGCTTATGCTAATTAGTTTTGCACTAATTACACTTCAAATGAGAGATTCCAGTTTAGGTTGCAGTCCTATTGATCATGCATAAAACACTCGATCATAATTGACTAATTGCTCGTCATCATGATATACAACAACTACCTGGTGAGCCAATACCTATACATGGAGAACCATCCTGGACGTACTGTTACTTAGGCGAAGAATAGTGGGATAGGATGTACACAGCCAAAGGATTTTCTATTAGTAAAGACTCCGATGATGATTTCGGAGCCGAATTAACTATGTACACAACACTGATGAATGGCGTACTCTTGTGGTTTAACAAATATATCTGGGTTTAGCTTCTAGGTGGTTCATCAGTGATGATACATCGAAACAATCATAATGTGTGCGTGTCTGTTTATGTGTATGAGCGTACTTTCGTGTCTGCAGGCTTGGGTGAGAGAGTCACTGCCAGCCAGTCTAATAGTCAATCAGCCAGCCAGTCAGCCAGCCAGCCAGCCAGGGTCAGTAAACATTACCAAAATATAATAACGTATGTGATCCAGTATCTAATATCAGGAGCATACGTATGTAATCCAGAACTAATCACTACCGGATAGATGGCACTTAACGTAGGCACAAGGAGAATAAAGACAATAAGTTAAATATTTTGTTTTCTCCTTCGACTTTTCTCAACAGTAACTTACCTCATTATCTCCGCTTCAATGTAACACCGTCGAAGCGGTATTTGTTATTTATCGAGCTTTAAACCACCCATAAAGCGGCGTTCTCGGGCAAGTCTTCGTCAGGATCCTCTCTGTTTAAGCTCAACCGGGGAACACTTGACGTAAGAATCCTTATCTCGGGATCTCGTTATTCCGGTGGGAATCGTTCAGAATGGACAATGACGTCATCATTATGTAATGAACGTAAGCCATGACATCTGCTGCATTCTCACGGTCTATTAGTCTAGATCATCACTTGGGGGATAAAGTTAGCCGTTGTCTGTATAAATAGATAGATGTTACTTTATTAACAGGTATGTTTACATCGTCGTTCTAGCGGATTATTTCTATTGAAACACTTATGTAATTTAATGATGCTGGAACAATGAGGAACAGTGAGGAATCCTCAGAAATAGCTACTATTTTTTTAATATTATTATACATTCATATATATATATATATATATATATATATATATATATATATCGATTACCTTATATAATTTGTGGAAGATAATTTCAATGCTGTTTTCCACAATGGAAAATATATCTGATTGTCATACTATATATATATATATATATATATATATATATTGTGTGTGTGTGTGTGTGTGTGTGTGTGTGTGTGTGTGTGTGATTTTGTGTGTGAAAGCAACAAAGATGTTTATATGAAAGCTAAATTAATAAGCCAACGTACTTTTCGTTGTTTAGCATCTTTCATTATCCATAACATGCATAATGTTGATCTAAAAGGGGTTTAAACTATATAGTGTTGATTATCTTGTAACACAGACTATACATTTACATGTATATGTATAAATATTTTATTAAGGCTGTAAGTTTACAACATAATGCCTCTTCTTGCCTACCATATTCGATTAAATGGATCTTTTTAGGCTAAGTATTTAATGGTTAGATATGGCAGCACCTTACAGTTACGATGATAGTTACTGAGGTGCATCTGTGACTAATTGCCCTTTCTCGCTACAACAATACGAATACTTCTAGTGACACCTTTCAGTCTTCAAGGTTAATAAAAGGTAGATAAATATCAGTGATCTCAAAACAATATATCGGTGACAAATATAAATAGTTAACCGTACGCACATTTTAGACTTAACACTTGAGTAGTCTACATTTTCGAGCATTCGACTCGCTTCACACCTGAGAAAAAAGAGGTAGTGTAGCGTCCACACAGATCTTGTGTAACCTAGAAACCAGTCGTTTTTGTCTCCATAACTAAACTTGTAACAAATTAGGTGAACCTACCTCGTTTGGATGACATTCATTTAATATAAATACGGTGTAAACTGACGTAATTAAAACTGTAAACAGGTCAATCGAAATACTTATCAATTAATTAGTCTAAAATGTTCTAAATTTACAGGCTAATTTTTTATTACATCATTAATTACAAATTAATAATAATAATCTATCGTTAATACTACTAGTCGAAGTCATTCAAACCTACTATGCGGCGTAGCTATATAACTATCTAAAGTTTATATTTATAAACATTTTGTAACAATCCGTAAAAATTTACATTTGTAGACATTTAATTTATAATAGTTGAACTAACATAAAACATAAACCGTCTACATAAATTAAATTTATAACACATTAGATATTGTAATGAAAATATATAAAGAGACACATCTTAGGTTTATCATGTATCAATGTGTTGCCTTGGCTTCAGATAAACAATGGTCGCTAACAGAATGCAGCAATAAAATAGAGGAGACGTCAAGAAATACCACGCTTCGAGAAGAGATAGATAAGTTGGGTCCAGGTCTTTTGCCCCATGGTCTTTAGTCTGTTACTTGGTCTTTTTTCACTTCCGTTTTTAGCCCCTCCATTAACTGCCTACCTGGTATTTTATTGACTTGGTCTTCGTCACATAACTTTTAAAACTTTTACTCCTGCAATTTATATTTTGATCGATGCACAATAAACTTATTTTAATGTGTTATATTTTACATTTGCTATGGTCCATAAATAAAATGATAAAATAACTAAATATGTATATGATTTAATTAAAAACAGAAATACATAAATAGGTAGATGTCTTTTTACAAGAAAAGTTTTAGATAATTTTATTTAGATGCAATATGGCCAAAGTTTCCTTGTACATATATCAATTGTAAGTAATGACACACTCACTGGAATAGAGGATCATCTCGTATGCAATTA
Source organism: Paralvinella palmiformis (assembly GCA_025642065.1). Lineage (NCBI taxonomy): Eukaryota > Metazoa > Annelida > Polychaeta > Terebellida > Alvinellidae > Paralvinella > Paralvinella palmiformis. The sequence goes on from JAODUP010000122.1 coordinate 98,529, forward strand.
AACTCAGTTCTGATCCCTTCATCTTTTCTGATCAAGGGATCATCACAATTGCAATTATTGATGATAGACAATGAATAAAGAGGACACTTACAAACGAAATAATGATAACAAATTTAAAAGAAGCCACTGATTAAAGCCATAATATATACATGTATATAGACATTTCTTTGAAGCAAGCAGATCTAAGATGACAGTTTTGAGTAATTTAGATATTGAATCCATACGAATAGTGCCGATATTTCTATCAATATCAAAACTATATTTTGACAATCATGGAGATAATACCAAATAACAGAGGTAAAGGAAAAGTGCGTAATGAATAGTATTCGTATACTAAAACTCGTACAAACAAGTTAATAATACCATGGGAATGTTCCCAGTGTAGAGGTCGATCGTGTAAAGGACCTACAGGTAAATAGTATTTCTGTATACTATATCCAGAAGACGTCGAGCGGACTATCCGTTGTCAGAGGGCCAAACACCGTAGATTAGCGTTTCTTGTATTAGTGTATGGACATATTACGTATTTTATTGCAATCAAATCTTATGTAAACAAATTGTTTATAGATAAATAGATAGATAGATATTTGATTGCCATAATAAACCGATATGAGTAAGAAAAAGTTCAGTCAGATTATATTATTTAGAAGATTGCGTCGGATATAAATTCAGCTTCAGCCCGCAATAATATACAAATTAATACAGTTTTGTTTTGTATTTTATATTTTACTTATTGATATATGTTCACCTTTTTCGGATACATGAGATGGTCGGTGTAACCGAACATTCCCAGGCGGCTGATTGTTAAAGCAACAGAGCACACTGTTAACCGGGTAACTCCTGGTCAGCTAATAATAGATTCACCTGTAAACACAGCTATTGGTATCCGTGTAGCTATGGACTATCCAGAAGACGTCGAGCGGACTATCCGTTGTCAGAGGGCCAAACACCGTCCAAACAAATCCCCCTACAGCCACAAGACTGGTGATCCCTGATGAATGGAAGACCACTGGTGGTGATAATCCACGAACTTACCTCGTATACGACAATGGCCCTGATTCCAGAAGTCACACGCTTGTGTTTACGGCAGACGCTGCTCTACATCACCTCGCTCGTTCCAGAACACGGATGATGGATGGTACATTTGACACAGCTCTAAATATTTTCGCTCAGCTTTGTGTAAAATCCGACTCATACCTGAGTTTGTGTAATTTTTATTTTTTATGGAGCCTCTCTCTCGGTCCTTTGTAACAGATGTAGGTGTTTACTTTTCTCAATTTTCATCATTCTTCTATCAGTTCTCATCTTCCAGGTATGACTAACATTTTTTTTGGGGGAGGTGTTTTCTTTCATTTCATGATCTATGATCATGAAACAAGAATAGCAGACGAAAAAGTAAACAAATATTTCCTTGTGGTCCCTTTTATTGAGTGGTTGTTCATACCATAACCCCCCCCCCTCCGCCACCACCAATCACAGAGGAGTTGTACAGAAAGCTGTAGCCGAAATACGTTGAGGGTGGTCACTTCCCGGAGTGTATTACGTCCTCAGGCTCTTTATCTTTATTTTAATCAGTTCATTGGAGACGGCAGCACCATTTAATGTGGTCCGCCACCCACGATGCTGTGAGCCGAGAAATTAATCCCTGGAAACGTTTCGACTTTTTGTTGGGATCGAACCTGTGAACCTTGGCACAAAGTACCAGGTGCTTAACCACTAGACCACAGGAGCTCCATTATAGGCATTAGCAGTCAGGCTAAAGAAAACACTCACTCACTCACTCACTCACTCACTCACTCACAACCGTTGTAATTTAGAAAACAACATATCTCCATTATGCCACGTGTTGTTGTCACTAACAATTCATACGATAAGAACACAAACAATTGACGTAAATTCTGGCTATTTTCCGACGTTTTATTGCTTCACAATAAACTCGGAGAACGTCTTCACGATGACTCGGCGACGTAAATAACGGACAGGAAGTGACGTTTATGTTAGGTAATCAACAGATAGAACACGGATTTATTATCCCGGCAAGTGTGACGAGAGATAAGTGCTACCTGAGACTGGTCGGTGTTTGTTGTTAGAAGAAGATGGTCTATAAAGGACTGACTGAAGATAATGATGTCTAGTTACAGGATTTGGTCAGACTTGGGGCTAATAACGTGGTCTTTATTTGGCTTTTATTGGCTACATTTGAGTTGATCTAGCAATTAGTGATCAAAGGTTTGTTATGACAATGGATAGATAAGCGATGAGCCTGGAGAAATGTGCGACTTGGAGAGTCTTTTCTGCTTTCTCATTGTTAGTTAGTTATTATTTATGATAAATAGAACAGTTTTTTTAGACTTACACGTAAACATAAATAAATAATAGAATAATAGGAAATGGATCACCCCCCAATAGATAGTTAGATTGGTCTATGGCGACAAAGACAAACATTCAGAGACAGATAGTCAAACATAGATAGATAGATAAATAGATACTGTATGTCCCAGCCATTAAGCCGAGACTTGGTATCAACATTTTGACCCTTATTTTGGGGGGTCGGCTTAATGGCCGGTGCTATTTCGGTGTCAAGAAATCCAGTCATTGAGATAAAAAATTTCAGTGTGTTAGCAGCCGTCTAGACGCTAGTGACCTAGTCCTAGGTCCTAGTCTAGATCTAGATGCAAACGGACATCAATCGTTATTTTGATTTAAACTCATGCAGTCATGGAGTGAAAATAGAAGTGAAACAAGTTGATGATAATTATACATGACTTTATAATGAAAATCAATATTTATATGTAGAATTATCTGATTTTTGTAATTATGGATAAACGTTGTTTGACCCAGTAGCGCATTTCACGAAGGCAGCGCCGGTAAGAAGACAACTCGTACCGAAGGCATCCCGTACCCAAGAGCGTCGTATCTCATTCGTTTGGCGGCAATGACATCAGGTGCCTCCCCATATACATATAGAGAGTTATAGTTACTAACTGACCTCATATACCGGTAATTTACAATTACATTGTCTTGGTTATTGCCGCGTTAGTGACCAAAACGTACCATCAAAGGTTCGGTAGTAGATGTAATTGACAATATGTTTAATTACTTCTAAGTCATTGACTTCATATACGGTTCATTGAATGTTTAACAGTAAACGATGGTTATAATTTGCCTTGATCTATTGACAATATACAAAACACATTGGTATCAATAACGAATTATGAAAACAAAATAATTTTCTGTGTTCAAAACGTCACCTGGGCTGGAAATACTACACGGAAAAGTTCACATTTTTAGGTCGGCTTATTGCACGGTAACACCATAAATCATGATATTTTAGGCCTAAAAACCGTCCTAGGCTTAATGGCCGGGTCGGCTTAATGGCCGGGACCTACGGTATCTGTTTAGGCTGTCCCCAACAGTGAGCTCCGGTGGTAAACACCCGGTACTTGGTGCCAACGGTCACAGGTTCGAACCCCGCAAGAGGTCGAAACTTTTCCAGAGATTAATTTCTCGGCTCACAACATCGTGGGTGGCTGACCACGTTAAATGGCGCTGCGGTCTCCACTGAATTATTTAAAATAACGGGGGACGTTAAAAAAACCCTGAGAACGTATTTCGGCTTCATCTTTACGTACTGCTCCCCTGTAGGTGGTGGGGGAGGAGGGGAGATTTCTCAACCACTCGAACATAGAGGCTGTGCCGAATAAGCGACAGCCTGTGGATTCTCCCCGAACAACAAAACAGGCTGTCCCCAGTAAGCGACAAATCCCCAAACTTAAACAAACAAACTGTTGAGGAAGAAGTGAGCTGGACACACACACACACACACACACAGAGAGAGAGAGAGAGAGAGAGAGAGAGAGAGATCCTATTATCATATCCAGTCACCTGGCAGTGTATTGATGTTTATGATTCAGAGGCATGACATCCATACTATGTCGGCGTTAACAATAACAATACAAGTAACTTCTGGCGACTTCAACGTTTATCTTGTAGTAATGTGTCAGGATCAACTCAAGTCATCCTGAAATAATCAGGTAGATTGTTAGTAATAAACAAATAAAATAAACAAAAGGAATGATACGAAGAGGCCGGGAAATGTGTAAATAAATGAATGTTGTTTTATAACTGTCTTGGGTAATGATGCCAAAGGTAATGATGCCAGGTGAATGATGAAACACCCTTCAGACATATCCCAGCCGGTGGTTGATCCGAGGTAATGTAGGTGTGTGACCATCCGCGTTACCAATTAGACCACCACTTAGATTATAAGATGATGATCAGACAGATTGTTAGCCAACAGGAGACAAAGGAAAGTAGGACAAATGCTCATCTATAAAAACAAATTATTTGTTTACCATTTCCATTTTTATATCATGTATATGATAGTATTTTGGGCTTTAAAATATAAAAGCATAATGTCAACATTTTCATATACTATATTCCCAATACTGTCACTATCAATTTTGTTAACTGACTTCCAATTAAAGCAATACATTTTCAATTAACATTCTTTACTCTTAAGATTTAATTGAAGCCTTAAGAAGCCATGTAAATCAAGTGCAATGAACCTGCATAAGAATATTAAAGTGATTATATTTGGAAAATTAATTGATTCCTTTATTCAAGCCGCGTAATCTTTAGATTTCTTTGTATCATCAATTGCAATTTTTTATACTATCCTTTATAAATTGTATCTATGATTGCAATCATATAATATTGAGGGCTACGTTCATTGCAATCATTATTCAAAATGTAAATAAACGAAAAGAGTTCGTTTAATTTTGTCATTTATTTCTTTTTTCTTTCATTATTTTTGTGGTTGGTGGGCATTTGTCCAATCTTCCACTTTATTGGTGAGTATTTGTCCCGTGACCGTTTGTCCGGTGACCATTTGTCCGTGCACCGAGACAGACAGACAGAGAGACAGACAGACAAACAGACAGACAGATGAAAAGATATAATTAAAATGAAAGAGTGCAAGGAGAGATATTCTTAAGAATGAAAGAGTGCAAGGAGAGATATAATCAAAATGAAAGAGTGCAAGGAGAGATATTCAAAATGAAAGAGTGCAAGGAGAGATATAATTAAAATGAAAGAGTGCAAGGAGAGCCCAAATAAACCCTCTCATGGTTAATGGTAGGCGAGATGGGAAAAACCACACTCCTAGACACTCCATTTGTATTTATGATAGTGACACTTTTATTAACCTGCCTGACACTGGCCAAAGAAATTACACTCTAAATGTTGATATAGTTCTAGGAAATTGCGGAGAAAATCGATCTCGGTTCAAGAGGAAGCGCTCTGTTTACACGCAATCATTAGGCATCCATACAAAACAGGGTTGCCCCCGGGGTTTAAAACACGAACATGTCGTGTTTTATATGCATGTTTACCAGTAGGTGTTATTAGCAGGTGATTTATTACAGTTGATGGTAACTCGACGACAGACTAAGTGTATCAATAATTGCACGGATATGTTGTCAAGATGACCTTGCCATCCAATCTAAGATCGCAAAAATGAGTTATTTGTGAGGATGATTATATTTAGTGCGTGTAGTTAGTTGGTGGCTGATGGATACCTTGAAATATTCTTCTATATATAGATGGCAATATGTCATCATCTCAATGCCACCATGAGATGATTAGGGAGAAGCGTTTTATTGTAGGATATGAAGCGATAATCAGCTAACAAAACATGAGGAAATATACAACCCACACTTGCTAGGATAAATAAAATCCGAATATTTTGTTTGATGTTTATGGTCTGATAAATATGATGTTGAAATGATTTACTGACTGGTATTTTAGGCGCACACATAGTTTTACGTCATCCTTCTTTAATAGAGAACCATCCAGATTTGTTCGCTTCAAATTGTGAATGCTTTAATTCATCAATAACCTCAACTTGGGGATGACATTTTCTGTCGTTTCGCGAAAGTGGAAGATGAAACACTCATCAAGATCTCTGGCCAACAAGCTAGAACGAGAGGATATCATGTATATATATATATATATATATATATATATATGAGTATGTGTGTTTGTTTGTATATTTGTGTGTGTGTGTGTGGGGGGGGGTTGTGTTCGTATGTGTTCGTGTTTATGTGTATGTAAATGTTCTACTGCTAGTGTGTGTGTGTGTGTGTGTGTGTGTGCGTGTGTGTGCGTGCGTGCGAGTAACTCTAACTGTCCTAGCCAATAGTATAACATGACAGTTGAAACGATTGAAGGAAAGAAGGAAACAGGAAAAAGGAAACTGGAAAAAGAGAAGCGGAAAGGGGGAAATAGGAAAAAAGTAAGGGAAAGAAAGAGATACTAATTTTGTAATAATATTGCATGTTAAATGTTCCAAATAATTATTGTAAATCCTCAGATCTTAGTGTATGTTGAAGATGCTAAAGTGAATGTTTCATGTATAATCATAATATAATTGCAATCTATATCAGTATTGATCACACAGCTGTAATTCATATTTGCAAGAAGCCAATTCTCCATTGATGCATCACCCGATTAAAATGTCTTAGATAATCCTTGATAATTAATAGTTCCTATGGTGGTCTCACTTAAGTACCTTTGTTTTGCGGTGTCCCTCAAGGCTCTGTTCTTGGACCGCTGCTGTTTACTTTAAGCTCTCTTATTCACAGCCACAAATTATACTATTATTTATATGCAGATGACACCCAAGTATACATATTTTTATCTACAACAGACACTGATTTTTCCCTTAAACAGCTAGATGACTGTCTCAGTGATATCTCTGGCTGGATGACAAACAAACAATAGACTTAGGCTCAATGGGACCAAAACAGATTTCATTATTATAGGTACGGCCAGACAACGTAGCAAACTTACTTGATTCTTCCCTACACCCATCCTTAATCATAACATCACACCATCAGACACTGTACGTAATCTTGGTGTTAGATTTGATAGCGATTTTAATTTCAGAAAACATGTTTCATCACATCTAAGGATATTCTAAAACTTCAGTGTGTTCAGAACTGCTTAGCTAGGGTTGTCACACGCTCTCCTCGTTTTTTTTTCAATTCTGTGCCATTTCTTAAATCTCTTCACTGGCTCCCAGTTCAATCTCGCATCATTTTCAAACTCTGCACTATTGCCTATCAAACTCTTTCTTCTGAAGAACCTTCGTATCTATTGTCCATGCTTTCTCTATCGCCCAAGCCCGGAGAACTCCGTTTATCTGGTTTTCACATGTTGTCTGTTTCCAGGGTTACAACTCATACTGGGATTCGTGCTTTTTCAGTTGCTGTCACTACTCTTTGGAATTCACTCTCTGAATATGTTATGTCATCAAACAGTATAGTTTCTTTCCTTCACCATTTGAAAACTCATCTTTTCAGACTCGTTTATCCTTCCTAAGTTTCCACTCCATCTGATCATTTGTTGATGAACTTTGCCCTGTAATTGGACTATTAGTTTACCCAACCCCTGTACTAGGGGCGCCACTGAGCTCGATTCTTTTCGAGGATATTGGCGCAATAGAAGTTTTGTAATTATTATAATAATTATTATAGCTTCTAATAGGAATGTCTTCTAACTCATATTTGAAGTGGTAAGGCTTCTAATTTAACTGCCAGGGAAAAAAACAGTATAAAAGATGCCATGACTCATAACAGCAACCATAACTACTAATTACTCACACTACAACAACATTATAGTATTTTACCATGGAAAGCATAAAAAATCAGTCTAAATTCATCATCATGTTGTATACCAAAATATCAACCCTAGATTTAAATACATAATTATTTTAGGTGTACTATTGATAAAGACGATTTCTATATCTACCAGACTGGACAGATCCGAAGCCTGGTCGTCCTCACAGTGATGCGTCAGATGACACAGATATCATGTATATCAAGTGTCTCAACGGTATAGGTAACCAAGCTATACGAGCTCACTAGACAAGCCATCACAGATCTACGCTGGGCCATGTGGTATGAAATACTGTATGTGATATATTTATATGTATAATGCGCATGTGAATGAATTGTCAAAACAGGGCACATGTCATTTTACAAATATGTAATAAATCATAACATTAATTTGCAACCTGTGTATGTTTTTTGTCAATTACTTGACCTCAAGATAAAGTATGAAGATATGTTTCTTTTTTCTTGTTTCCTTTTTTCCTACAATATCTTGTTTCTGTTTTTCCCTGTTTCCCTTTTTCTTGTTTCCTTCTCCCGTTTACCATTGAAACCTAGACATAGGCCAGCTCTTTACGCATTCATTTAAGCACACTCTCGGGAGTGGCCTCTGGTGGTTGTTTACGAAATAAACAAATCCGTAAGCGTAACATATCTTACACAATCCTGATGACAGCAAGTTACGATGAGACGGGCTCCGATTTTATATGAAAGGAAACGACGTGACATCATCACATGATTAGATGGGATGGGACGAGACAGGATTTTGATTGCCACGATCAGACATCTCTTATTGTAACAAGTTGCCATCACAACATGATACATCCACCATACACATCATAAGTCACGGCTATTTTACACCAGAGGCCGGAAATGTACGTCTTTTGATACCAGCGAAGCATCTTGGTATATGGTATGTCAAGCTTTTCCGGATTACAAGTATTTATGTTACAAATCCAATCTTTGGCATTATTCCGAAGCCGACGAAAGACGAAAATACGACTCTAAGCTCGGATATGATTCTTGTTGTTGTACATCATAAAGCCTTCCCAACTGTACATTATCCATCGAATGATACCGGATATTGATATAGACGGCGAGACTGATATTGATCGATGGTTTATTTGATCTGGTGAAGTAGCACAAACCGAAAAGCTTTGACACTAAAACCCGCGTAGGATCTCCTAATCTTCTTCCTTCCGGAGATATAGAATATGTTTGTATGGTACTAAAATTCAATAAAATGACACATCTGTTTTAAGGATCACTTACTGGCATGTTAGACAGTCTCTACGTGAT
>JAODUP010000122.1:110000-145000 GCA_025642065.1 Paralvinella palmiformis
TCTGACTTGAACATGTTGACTATAATCCTCAGTTCCAAATTCATAACGAACCCTCTCATACTAATCATGGCTGAGGTTATTTGAAGGGAAATACGAACTATTATAAATCAAAAGACAAAAAAAGACAAAAAGTATTTGACATAAAAAACATCAAAATGTTTTATTTTAAACTATTAAAAACTTTAGGGTCAATTTCATATAAAACAAATAACAGATAACAGTTTGAAAAAACATAAAGTAATTCTTCCGACGACAAAACAAAAATATAGAATTGAAATTAGAAAACCCGTACAAAACAATGGACTGGTCAAAGACAATAAATCTGAAGCATTCGGTGGAAAAAAGTAAACGAAATTAAATATTATCATAAGTTTCATATTAGCGCAATTTTTGGAATCCGATAAAGTAGAAGTTCAGCAAATCGATAGTAAGATCTCACATCTGTGATTTAAGCACTCTCATATATTCTCATATATTGGTTGTTTGACGTGTAAGATTTCACTTTACAAAATAAGTCATAATTCCAGACTTCCTGACACGAACGGCTTAAATCGTTACTATGGTAACACCACCACATCTGGTCGCTAAATTATCGATATATCATTGCCACATTGTTGCTTTATGGATAGATATATATATATATTTATAAGATAAATGTCTGACGCCGTGATATATCAACAGTGGTCCTGTTGTTGACACAGTCCTATTATTAATGGGCAGGTTAATATTGTTGGTCGAAATGGATGACAAGAAAATGGTAATAGTATGTGAAAAGTTATTATAGACACTTACCCGTCTGATGTACAACAGTCACAGATCAACAAAGGAAATCGTTCCTTTACCTAATGGCATCAGGATTGCCTTAAATCAGTTACTAATCACTTATTGTTCCTTCCTTTTACTTCCGATGAAGTAAGAACGCGTTGATATAATACATCACGTGATATCATTATCTGATTCCGGATGTTTGACAAAATAAATAATCCTCGAAGGAGAGATCCAAAGTTACAGATGATTTACTGTTAGATCATGGTTGATGTTGGTATAACAAATGTCTTACGTCTCATTGTGTCGTCCACGATGTAGATCTGTCAAGTTGTTAGTAAGATGGAGCGCCGCATAGCGAATAGAAATAGAGTTAATTCTGTGTGACTGTCGCCTTCTTAAACAACGACAACAACAGCATACATCTCATAAAGCTGTCAGATACTTTATTTATAATGTCAGCACTAGAAGAGTTATCGGTATATATATATATATATATATATATATATATATATATAGAGAGAGAGAGAGAGAGAGAGAGAGAGAGCTAGCTGTGATCAACGTTTGTTAATATGATGTGTGGTTGAGGCTACTGATGTTGGTCAGTTAACAACAAACTGAGAGATAGTTTGACGGTCTAAGTCTGTGTTTGTTTACATCTGACTTCGTGTTGTCTAACTCGTCTAATTCATTCATAACACGTGTCTATTTTGTTAATTTGAGCGGCACGTGACTGATAATAATATGTAACTCGTGGAGTAGATATCACTTCATAAATCAGAGAATAGTTTGCTGACCAGATGTGGCTCGGATCAGCCCAGAGTATGGTGAGTGTGCACCACACGCACACACACGCAAAAATCCGAATTATATACGTCATATATACAGACACTCAATAATCACCCCCTTGATGTCACGTGATACTCGACTACTTACCTCTCTTTCCTTCCACACGTCAGATAAAAAGATGAGAAATAAGACACACCTGGGATCATCTCTCTAATCTCCCCAATGTCAGTATTAGTAGCAGCCGTTCTTCACATTCTCTCCTAAATTACTATTAATGTACAGCCATTAACCACAGACTACACACGTAAGACGTACACTTTGATAACTTGAAGCCAAAAACAGCGGGTCCTGACTTATGTCTCGGGTCTGTAGTGTGTATTTTGTCTATACAGGTCACGTAGAAACACGAAATATGTACTTCTGAAGCTCTAACGTGGCTTACACGAGACAATAAATCTTCATAACCACGAGACTTCATAACGAAAATTAGCTTAATTTACAGATTTATGAAATAAATAGCAGAACTCTAACTGTTTCTCTTGAAAACCCATAACACGTCTACGCATTGGTTGCCATGGTAACTAATGAGTGATTGATCAGGTAAGATTTGTAATAATGTAAATTTTTACCAATTTGCCGTCTACTTATAACGTTATCAATCGCTAAATTAATCAGCTACACAGCAACAAAAACTAACAGAAACCAAGAAAAAAATATAACAAATCAATATAACGTCAGTAATTATTATCAGGGCCTGGTTAGACAAGTTAGAATGGATGTACGGGAAACATTAGTGTGTTTGTGTGTGTTTGTATATGTGTTTGTGTGTGTATGTATGTGTGTGTATGTGTGTGTGTGTGTATTTATATTGTTTAGTTGAGATATGCACTATATGTGAGTAAATGTTTTGTTAGTTTGTTCAATGTGATTGTTCATCTATCACAACAATATTAAACCCAGACGGTCGTAGATATAGTCCTTATAACCCCCCCCCTCCTTCTCACAAAAAAGAATGACTTAGTAATTTTTGTGACGGTCACTTATCGTAGTTGTGCCATATAATCTCAAACTTGGTCAAACCCAATGCTTAACATGAATTGGTGTTGTACTTATAATAGTCTATTGTATCAGAACATAAATATATATATATATATATATATATATATATATATATATATGTGTGTGTGTGTGTGTTTTGTGTTTTTTTAATATACATTTATGACTGAAAATTGAGAGCGATTACTTGACAATGTTACGATTATATTGTAAATAAATCATGATACCATTAATAATTACAAGGTATAGTACCCCTAAAGAGAATGTGATGCGTCAATTTTACTTCCTCGCATACATCTATTGTACCTAAATCATTATTAATTAAAAATATTGGATACATATTTATTAACTAAGATTATTTTTTATAAAGATTAAGCCCTCGAGTTACCTTATCAGCTTCGTCAATTATCAGTTTATCGTGTTTACTGTGACGTTTGGATCTCATTTCAACAAGTTATGACAATATTGATCTATATAGATTTACCTTGTTTCGATGAAACGCGTGAATTATTTACCTGATCCAGAATAAATAAACAACGATAAACACAAACACAATACAAACATTTCTGTTTTACGATAACAGTCATAACGTAACTTTGTGTGTAACAGTTTATGGAGGCTTGCTAAGACGGTCACCCACTTCCAGCTTACATTATCCCGCTCATCGTCTTCATATAAACGATGTTTTTTTTTAAAAAAAATTGGTGGGTGGGCGGCAGGCTTTTAGGATGGGGAGTGTATTAGATGTAGGTACCATCGTGATTTGATAATGGGATAGGTCCCATATCAACCGGCTTTGGTCACCTGCAACTATACGGGTATGAAAAATCGCAATATCTCTAGCTTCAGAGCGCGAATTCTAGCATATATTGATATACGTAAATTGAATGTGGAGGGAATATCGTATATTAATATATCAATTGTATATATTTTCACCTGATTATTTTATGTTCATCTTACCTTGTTTTTTCTTGTACTAATTGGCTATTGTTTGTCACTAATGTTATCTATTTCTATTTTAACGACTATAAATAAACAGTTATGTTAAGTATTTACGATGGCGACTACTGATTTTTTAAATGATAAATTTCAAGACATTTTCAAGATAATTTAGTAGAAAATGTTGACTGGCGACTTAATTAACTGGTCGACTACCTAAAACGGGGCCATGCTAATTAGTTATTATTATTATTATTATTATTATTATTATTAGTAGTAGTAGTAGTAGTAGTAGTAGTAGTAATAATATTAATAGTAGTAGTGTAGAGTAGTAGTAGTAGTAGTAGTAGTAGTAGTAGTAGTAGTAGCTGTAGTAGTAGTAGTAGTAGAAATAGTAGTAGTAGTAGTAGTAGTAATATTAATAGTAGTGGTAGCAGTAGTAGTAGTAGTAGTAGTAGTAGTAGTATAACCATATGTATTAATATTGATGTTGTTGTTGTAATATCCTGTTGACGTAACTATTTTAAGAATAGTTGGCCATTTAAAGTCCTTGACATCTTTTACCTACCCAAGGTCATTAATTTATGTCAAGTACAGATGTTGAGTTAATCGTAATCGGTAATAATAATCGATTGTAGTCGGTTACACGATCTCTAATCATCAGAATCATAATCGCCATTTTCGGATGGATTGTAATCATAATGGTAATCTTCAAGGTCATAGTAACTATAATGGTAATCAACAACATTGTAATCGGGTGTTACATTCACGATTACAGGGGGTATTCAATATTAGAAGAAACAAATGTATTATTATTATTATTATTGAGAAAGAAATATTATGCAATTTTATATCCATCTCTACCAAATTGACCTATCATAAGATACTGTTCTGCGTTCCGTCATGTGGATCACTACTCATCTTCCTCACGCCTGTAGCTGCCCGGCCGCTGATTGTCAACTAATACCGGAGACATTCATGTCTGAGATAATAAATATAGAATCTCCTCCTTCCCTTGTACATCCCGATGTTGTAACTATCTAATCAGTGGGAGGTACTATCAGTAATGACGTGGACGTAATCCAAAGCATAGGCTTATTACTGAGATAATTGACAGAAATGGCTTAAAGACGGAGACAGCTCCATGTTGGATGAAAACAATAATTGTAGAGTAACGTCCTCGTAATGAGATATGGAACCGAAGATATGGGAAATTACGCCGAAGATATAAACAGGATCATCTTGGTAGATATTTAGAGCATCACCCTCATTTATGATTGTTTATAGAAGGTTACCATGACTGGTATAACTTACTCTAAAATCCGCTCGTTCAGTTATAATGATACTTTTCAGTTGGTAATTACCACGAAAACATAATCCATATTGTTTACATTGTTGAGAACTGATTTTTTATATATATATGACGCTAAGTGCTAGTGACATCTATGACTTGTAGTCAATGGTGATAGTCACATCTATGACGTGTAGTCATTGGTGATAGTCACATCTGTGACGTGTAGTCAATGGTGATAGTCACATCTATGACGTGTAGTCAGTGGTGATAGTCACATCTGTGACGTGTAGTCAATGGTGATAGTCACATCTGTGACGTGTAGTCAGTGGTGGTAGTCACATCTGTGACGTGTAGTCAATGGTGATAGACACATCTATGACGTGTAGTCAATGGTGATAGTCACATCAATAACGTGTAGTCAATGGACCATTCTTTTTGTTACAGATGAGATAACCAGATTAAACATTCCACACACATAACTCAAGGTCTGAATGGCTGAGCTATTGGCATACACAATAGTAACGGTTAAAGAAGTAATAGTAGTAGTAGTAGTAGTAGTAGTAGTAGTAGCAGCAGTATTAATAATAATAATAATAATAATAATAATAATAATAATAATACTTTCTTTGCATATTAATATAATTTTTTTCGGTGTTTTATTTGCAAGCTTCTTCATTTGTTTAAATAAATATCTAGAGTATGATACCTAGATAAAGGTAATGCGTGTTAATTGATGTTATAAGATCTTTTTACAGGTAAAACGCAAATAACATACTTACTATAAATTTTTAGGTGTAATAACGTGGAAGTGATATGAATAATTCGGAGAAAAAACACTTTTCATTATCGCGAAATTGATAAAGGAACACACCTTTGTCGAAGACTTGATTTAAATTACCACACAAAGTACTAATTCCATTAATTTACTGATCATAGATACAACAAGTGAATATATAAATAAGATACATAACACACACACACACACACACACGCACACACACACGCACACACACACGCACATACACGCACACACACACACATTCACACACACACACACATACATCACATACCAAAATTGTAAGTGGGGTAAATATAAATTGAATCAATTCTTCGTACAAAGTAAATGACGTAAGATCATAAAATAAATTCGGTCAAGTATTATAAACTGTATTAAAAAATAACGACCGGAAATAAAAAGTATTCAAAGCATATTTTAAATATCAACCACCCAACCCCCAACCTGCCTACCTGCCAACTCATAACACAAGTAAAAAGTTAATATACAGACATGTTCCTTTTATACTTAGTTGAATATATATAAAGAATCTGGAGATATGAAACGATTAATAACTATTGTTGTTTTTGTTAATGTTAATATAAAGTTAAACGGTTTATGGTAAATAAGATGATCTTTCTTTATCTGTTCATTATCTGTTGTATTTTTTGCTAAGAATTGTCCAGTGTATTGCTAAATAGTTCCATTAATATGTGGCTCCACCGAGACGTGATTAATATTGACACAATGATCTGGAGACATTAAGACAAAATCCAGATTTACGACAATCCTACAATGCTATTACTAAATGCAACCATGCACGAATTTAAAGGGATCGCGCTTAAGCCTAGACGCGTAACACATTGCGGTCTAGCTTGAGCTCAAGGTTCAGGTATTTTCTTCCTCTTTTGGTGTTCACATTTGATTAAAATGATTATCTTAATGCGATGTTTTAGAGATAAAATACGACAATAATTAATTATATAATATCTTGATTAGCAACAAACTAATTATTAGGCTGGATGTGATTTAGGCTGGCCTGCTATACACATGGCTAACACCATACAACATCCTCATCGTTAGGTATAGGATGACTTGGATCACGTCTGTTCTTGCTGGAGACCAGTCAGTAACTGGTGCACTTTAACTCTATTTAAACTTGTACACCTTATCTGTATTGGTCAGTTTGATACTAGACTTCAGTTTATTAACCCTCTCTATGGTCGTTGGCTGTAGAGGTGGGTTATCTCGACCACTGATGATAAAATTATTGTTATTCTTCAACCGACGGGAGGAAGACGGCTCATTCCCATCGGATGGCCGATGATGCTCTTCAGATTTGTCTTCATCTTTAGAACTTTCACCGACATTGAATCGGTTCAGTATGTTCGGACTCGGATTCCAACCGAGCTCATCCATTAAATAATTATCAAAGTCGTTGGTTAAATCCTCAAGGCCGTATTGCTCCAGTATATCATGAACCAAATGTCTACCAAAAACAGCCGGATCAATAATGGAAGTGAACCTCGGATCATTTTTAATTTCAACTTCGTCCGTGATCAGTGGCTGCTGGCGACTTGACAGCGACTTTATCCGTACACTGTGAGATTGTTCCAAAGGATCAACGACTACATATATATACAGTCTTTTGTCTGCGACGGCTGCCATAGCGTATGTGCCATCTGCCGAAAAAGCGAGCTCGAGTACTTCTAGAAAGAAACGATACTGAGCAATGCGTTGGCCATCGGAAATCCGTGTTAGTCGGATTCCATCCCTTTTTTCTGATAACTCTAAGAGGTATTTTCCATCAGAAGAGATACGGAATGATTCGTCAGCATGTTCCAGCTGCACTCGTATTGGCGCTCGCTTGGCATTTACGAGCATCCAAAGTATACGATGATCGTGTACCAGTAAGATTTGACAAGACGACAACGAAGTCACGGAAGTATCGTCATGCAAATCCTTTAATAATGGCACGATGGATAGGGAAACTCCGTTAAAGTACAGCAACGTGTTACCAATATGTATACATATGCCACTTGACCATTCGACTACCTCACGTACAGAGCTTCCAAAATGATACACCGATGACCATCTCTTTTCGTGTGTATCAAACACCTCGTAGATGTCACGTTCTTTAAACGAATATCTCAGATACTTTGATCTGCCGTCTACTATTAGGAATGCACCGCCCTGTATTACTCTGACATCACCAATGGTGTGATTAAGATGGATTCGATGAATATTTCCGACGATGGGCAATCCGACCACAAATATTTCTCCTGATTCGGTGAAGATGTGCAGAAATGTCTCTTCTGTGTCTAGCCACACTTGCTCGTTCGGATTCTAAAATAGATATTTGCGTAGATTATGCTTCGTTTCGAATCCAGTTTTATGCAGCTTACGAAATTGTGCATATTGTGCGTCGTACCTTAAGATTAATGTGTCCGAGAGTTTGAGAATCGGAGCACTTCTCCGACTGTATTCTCCATAACTTAACAGCTCCATCTCTATGCACGGTGACAACACTGCGTTCACCAAGACACAGCCTGGCAGCAATAACTTGGTTTTCAGCATCATGTTGTTCCCAGACAATCTTACCACCGTCCAAATCCCAGACCGCCCTAGAACTAATGCGATAAGTATCAATTAAATACGATAAACAACAGACAACAAAAATATTACAATCAGATAATTATATTCTGCTCGATAGATAAATAATGTATCATCCTAACCCATTATTTGCTATGGTTAATGCCACTTTCTCGCCACCGGTTATACTCTGGATCAAGTCCGAAGTATGTGAAAATGTAGGTAAATGTTTCATGTGTAGAAGGATTAACGCCAGTATATAAATCTTTACAGAGCCATCTTCTGAACTGGTAGCAAACATCGCTGTAAAGAAAGACGTGTAATTAGTTGTTACTCGTGATTTAATTTTTTTGAAATCAGTATCTGTGGTGTCGAAATGTTTATATATATATATATATATATATATATGTCTATCTCCACCCATCTATCTATCTCAACCCATCTACCTATCTGTCTCTCTCTCTCTCTCTCTCTCTCTATATATATATATATATATATATATATATATGTGTGTGTGTGTGTGTGTGTGTGTGTGTGTGTGTGTGTGTATGTGTGTGTGTGTGTTTGTGTGTGTGTGTTTCTTTTGAACCACAGAAAATTACTGTTGAATGTAAATTGTAGTGTCAAAGTAATTATCTTATGTATGTAGTAAGTCGCCATCGAACCACACGCACGTGTTGTTTACTGCGAGCTGTGGTGTCAAATCGTATTTGTTTACGTTCTTCTGCTTTTGTACGTAGCCTACATGTAGCCGCTTTCCAGTTGGCATCCCACATTTGTCGCTTATGTAAAGAGAATTAGCTGGGCCCCACAGGCTGATGAGTAGCCCATACACGTGTATTGGTGTACGTCTATATGTATCGATATGTAGAGGTGTAGAACATTCTATATTTAGCTCCATCTATGTCTAGTTTTATTTAGAAATCAGTAAACAGAGACCTTTCTGAATAACGGATATACTGCATTGAATACTAATATTTGTGTGTCATCAGGCAATCTTAAGTACCTGGTGTAGCTTTCATATTTGTAATCGGAAGTTGGTGTGCCTGAAAGCTGACAAGTGGAATAATTGCCAATTCATTTGCACTTTCGTCTTTTGGTGTGCTAAGTAATTCTTCTTCGGACTCAGTTGAGCTATCGTCTTGTTGTAACGACGTAGACAGTGTTTCGTCTGAGAGAGTGGATGATTCGCTTTCCAAAGTGGAAGTATCATCTAAGAAGTTATTAAAAGATACAAATATCACTACAGCCATGGGTATCAGATCTGGATAATCACTTGAATTTATTAAAATGGGTATTACACATTAAAACCGCTAATATGATTTGCATACCATACGTCACATTCATATTTACCATCAAGTCCAAGCAGCAACTCTTTCGAAGGAAGCAACATGTACACATCGACGATGTTCTGTCGGTAGCCAATCAAGATATTGTAGAGGGGATTTAACATTTTCTCGTAAGGCTTGTTAATCGTTAATATCGCCGTCAAACACAAGTCTTCGTCTATCAAATGGTCCACTTGGCTAACCCGGAAGATAATTACCCTCTTGTCTGTGCACACGAGACAGGTTAAACTGTCCAGCAAAGACAAATATCGTACATCCTCCGCCAAATAGATACTTCCGTGTTTGTACCAATATTTTTTAAGTTGAATTTCACTAAGAACATGTATGTTACCATCATTGGTGAGGTATATCAGGGACTCTCGAGCGTCGAACGCCTCCGTTGAAATAACGCTGACCTTGTCGTTAACCCCGTGAAGGGCAAATTCGAAAGAATCGGTTATTTCAGCTTTCGTGCTACCATTACTATCAGTTTTTGATATGCGCCCGGCGAAGCAAGTAATTTTGCCGTTCTCTTTGATGAAGCCGAATGAGAACGTGCCATTCGTTACTAGGCTACTGAGAAAACCGATCACTTTCCTCGCTACTACTTCCACGTGAAGAATCAGAACAGCCGTAGCGTCGTATATAACGATATAGCCAGTGTCGTACCAAAGACAAATAATTACACTCCCAGTGTCTGGATCACTTACCAATTCCATACCTTCGGGTCTGGTATCTCTTAAGCTGGGAATAATGTCCGCAAGGTCGATGCATTCCAAAAGTCGACATTCTTTTTGGTCATATAGGTAGACGTTTGGCCCACCATTACTACAAAGGTATAATGCCTCGCTTTTGTTCGGGACATCAATTTTAGAAGTTATGTCGCTGGCACCCGCTCGCTGATTAAGAAGTGACGCTTCAAGGTCAGAAAGGAACGGTCTCGTAAGGTTTTCTACGCTAACCTCGTTCTCTGATGTGATTAATTCATTTACTAAACTTTGTACTTTGACAAGATTGGCTTCCACGGCAGTAAGGATATTGTCACTTCCTCTTGCCGGACATCTGACTATTGTGAACCATTCATCTTCGCCCAGTTCGTGTGGACGCTTATTAAGCGCCACCGAGGCAGTTGGTGGAGTTAAGTCAACTCCTATTATCTTCCGAGATATACTAACCATGTGGCCAGAGGAACAGAAGACGAAGTCGTTGATATTTCCTCTGTGGTTGGGTATCTTTATTAATGCCTGGCCACCGGCTGTCTGGATCTGTTGGTGCGGTGCTACGAGCGCACAGAATTCCCTTCCGATGTTATCCACTTGATCGATGAACCGAGTGACATTTGGTAGCAGATGGTAATACGGCAGGAGCTGGTTTGATAGATGTATGAACATACTTTCAGGACTTTCTTTCAGCAAGGTAGTGTCAACCTGAATAGCCTGGGAAATTAAGTAAAACTCCATTTGATCAATGTCTGTAATTGTATTCCTGTCGAAAGGACCTGGGATAATAATTCCAGTCAAATTATAGATCTCTGACCATCTATCCAGCATCATTAGTGAATACATGAACTCCAGATTGTATAGCAATTCGGATTTGATTTGACGAAATAGGGTATAATTACGACCAGCGTTATATAACTTAATTAATATTCCCGCTAATTCGGAGAGCTTTCGCTCGTTTATTCGAAATGTGTTTCTCTTTCTGGTCTTAAGGTATGTGATGGTCGGTTGCCTTGGGACATAACGCTTAGCCGAACTTTCTGATTTTGAAAGGCCTAATTTTTTCATCTGTCTTTCAGTGTAGACAAATGGCTTGTCATTATCTGCCCAGTCGCCTCTGAAATACTCTTGAAAAACCGTTGTCATATCCTCTCTAGCTTTTACGTCATCTAACTGAAAAGGATCATACCTTTCTTGGCATATTTGTTTGAACTGGTTGTGGTACCAAGACATGACCTTAATACGATCTGCTCCACAGAAGACAATATATTCTTGTAGATCTTGATGAATTCGTTTCCACAAAACAGATGGCAGTCGCCGTATTGGAGGTATGTGATATTGATAAACATCACTGAGTACCTATAGATAGATAAAATAAAGAACTGTATGTACATTATATGTATAATATATGTCACTGCGATTGGATGTATTTCATGTGATAATATTTTATGTGATAATGTTTATTATATAACATCTTATTTATTATACACCCTAATCAGGTGCGTGTTTTGTATGCATGCTGTGTTTTTTTTCCCTATCTATTCCTATGTCTTTCCTTACTATGTCATCTAAGCTGAGAAGATCTTCCATTTCCGCTTCCGATAATCCTTTTCTGGACAAACATAAATAGCCAAAGGCCCTGTTTACTAAAACCTTGCCATGTTTCTGCTCCAGCTTCTTGAATAATGAGTGAATCAATTTACCCATACCTTTCTCGATGTTCTTAACGTCATCATATGAATGCATTGAAGCAATGACGTCAAAAACGAGCTTCAGGTAGAGCGGTCTATGAGCATCATTTCCAATATAATATCGTTCGATGACGCTCCATTGTTCAGGGCTTAGCTTTCTTCTAGATTTCTGTAGCCACGAGGAAAGAAGAGACAGAGATTCGATTTTATTCATTGGCTCTATAGAAATCATGCGACATTCTCTTCTCGTGTCATCTGAGACAAAGTCTCTTGCGTTGGTCACAGAAATAACCATCTTGACCCTTTCCACATTTTGTGGTAGCCAGTCGGTGGCGTTTAACTGGTCGATACCATCCAAAATGAGAACCAATTGTTTACCAACGGGAACCATGGTTAGTAAATTCCGGAATATATATTTTATTTCTTCATCATCGTGTGATGCTTGTGCTAGCAGTTCAGGTGGTAGTTTCAAGATCCTGATGATCTGCCGTGATATGCTTTTAAACACTTCTTCAGTCCTTGATGTCTCGTTTGTCGTTCCAAGAAAACGTAATACCAAAAAGCAGTCAGATGATTTCCTGGATATATCCTCGGATATCTAGCGAAATACATCATATCAATTAGGACTCACCTTTATGGACATACATTTTCATAGCCCAGTATGTTAAAACAATGTTAACACTCAATGCATATTATTGATAGGCATACCTTACTGGCACACTTCGCCATTATACTTGTCTTTCCAGATCCAGAGGTTCCATGGAGAACTAATGGATATTTTGAATCGTTTTGGATGTAATCATCGATGTCTTGAAGAATTCTTTCTCTGGCAAGAAAGTGTTCACATTTCTTCAGGCACGTATGCGCGTGATCTAAGCACTCGATGTATAAATCATCTTTTGATATTTCTTCCAGGTTACTAGCTTCTCGGTCAGTTAGTTCTGTCACAGTTCTTTCAAAATCTTCCCCAAACCGCGTCAAATATTCGCCGTGCGTATCCTCGCTGATCCCACCGTTCTTGTCATTATTCCATTCGATGTCGTCGTAATGGAACAGGTTGCGTTTTCCGACTGCTCGGACAATTCGTCTGTTGACAAGATCAGAAAGCCTTCTTCGGGCATCGCTATCAACTGTGTTGTCACTGCGCATGTCAATAAAGCGCCACGCTTTTGGATGACTCAGGTCTATCTTCTTAAATCTTCTGATGAATACCACACATCGGTAATGAGGATTGTTTATTTCCAGCAATCCCTTTTCCACTTCTTGCTCGGTGGCTGGAATAAAACATATTTACCAAACATACGAAATGCGAAACACATTTGATTACTTCGTTTGCTGTTGATTAATATTTTGTTATGAAAAGATTCGACTTAACTCACTGGCCGCAAAATATTTGGCAGCGTCTCTTTCAGTGATGACACGCTTCCCGACACATTTATCTACACATTTGTGTAGTATATCCCGAAGTTCCCTTTCTACCATCGACCAATCTACACCAGGCTTGGTACTTGTTGGTTGCAGAACGTAAACTGGCGGGATGGCATTTGTGTCCTTCCTGTACCATTCCTGCAATGTCTTTTTCTGCTCGTTATTCGCTTCGTTTAAGATATATTCAAACTCCATCGATATGAGAGCTGGTAAAAACACCGTTCCATATCTTTCGCCTAAAAACAGCTGACAACGATAAGAAGTGAATTAGATTACAACCAACAAACGGGGTTCCTAATACAGCCCTGCTCGGTTTGTGTTAACCCGTTCGGGTCAACCCAACCCGAACCCGTGGGTCGGGTTGGGCGGGTTGAACGTTTTCTTCGGGTCACGGGTTGGGTTTGTTGTCTTGTGGGTTGGGTTCGGGTTGTTGTCTTGTGGATTGAGTTGTGTATGGGTTGCTTGAAAAAAGTATGGGCGATATGCTCAGCCACCTCCCGTTATTCAGCCACCGCCAATGCTTACGCAATACGACTACCATACATTGCCATATAAATACCAACCGCTATTACCACTACACGCTGAAAGTGAAATGTTTCTGATAATCTGTGAATTGATTGACAAGCTGTGAATGTCATTAGGTGGCGATCGTGACGATGTTGATAGTACTATCAGCGATAGATTAGATAAAGCGATAGTTGAGGTTAATAAAGGACCAAAAAGCTACGTGTAAAGAACCACCTCCCAAGGCTGACCGTTGAATATGCCTCACTCTAATGACACCCCACCACAAAACCAACTTTCAGTCAGGTCCCAAAGTTGACATAAAAGTGAAGTTGTTTTACCGAAATACCCTGAGGGTGGTCACTGCCAGAGTGTTTTACGTCCTATGGGGGTTTTTAACGTCCCCCTTTATTTTTACCAATTCAGTGGAGACAGCAGCGCCATTTAACGTGGTCAGCCACCCACGATGTTGTGAGCCGAGAAATTAATCTGTGGAAAAGTTTCGACCTCTGGCTGGGATCGAACCTGTGACCGTTGGCATCAAGTTATGGGTGCTTAACCGGTAGGTCACCGGAGCTCACAATAAAATAGATTACTGTATATCATATATATATATATATATATATATATATATATATATATATATATATATATATATATATATATATATATATATATTTTAATATGATCACCCGTCACAAAATTGGTCTAACATGTGTTTATGCAGCTAAAAGCTTTCTCCAGTTTGAACAGTTCAAAGGAACCTATTATAATAGCAGTAGGTGGTTAGTGTCTGAGACTCTTTACAGAGAGGTGCTGTGTTGCTACAGATGTTAATTAGTAAGTAGTTTGACTGCTTATATATATTTACCTGTACTGTTAATCATTGATTTATCAAGCAACACATATCTTGTTATATAAGATATGAGAAAAACTAAGTCAGTCACTTTGCCTTCTTTCGTTGCTGATACATACCGCGGGACATTTGTTACTATTGGATATTAGTAGATATTGTGTTTTATTGAAGACATTTATTCTATTCTAACTGATTGGAGGTATTCTTATGTTTTTAATAGACGTGATTTTATTTCAACTATTGCTACTGATAACCACTTTGCTACTGATGACCACTTTTAAATCGTCTAGTGTAAATAACGTCCTATTTATGAATAGTGCTATTCGTCATACTAAATAGTCACTATAGGATAGGATACTACAGGATTTTATTATAAAGATGTGAATAAGCTACAATGGAAAAGTTTAGTTGTTTTTTCAATACAGTATCTTAATAACAGGAATTTTGTATGTTTCGCGTTCGGACTCCATTCTTGTGGGCTGGGTTGGGTACGGGTTATAGTTTTGTGGATGGAGTTGGGCATGGGTTCGGGTTGGATTCGGGTTGAGATTTGTGGGTTTGGGTTGGGTGTGGGTTGAGTAATTGCGGGTTGGGTCGGGTTTGGGTTCAAATTTCCAACCCGTGCAGGGCTCTAGTTCCTAAACTGTGCATTAATATATTCGCTTACAATAAAGTTTGGTCCACATGATATTTGCTGGCAGATGCTCAACTCATCAAGACACAACTTGGCCGTCGAATGATCATCGCTAGCTTCATCTCTAATGCCCCATCTCATGTCTACCGTCTGAAACACATAGTTATATTACTCAACATTCGGGTAAGTGTGAATCCCCACCTAACCACTCGAGTACACCAATATATATTAGATCTGAAAGTGTGCGGTGACAATGCATATTTTATATTATTATTCCAGTTAAATTATTGTATAATATAATTTCAACAAATTTAATTTAATAATGAATACAAATTTACCTCAAATTCTAATCCATATCGACTCTTATAGTATTCCTTTAGCCTTGGATAGACATTTTTTATTAAATAATTCCTTTCTACTTTATATCTATATATATATATATATATATATATATATATATATATATATATATATATATATATATATATATATATATATATATATAAAGAGAAGAGGAGTTTAATATTTCATTGCTCGAAAAGAAGTCACAAGCATAGAAATATATGTTTAAAATATAAATTGAAACATTTAAACTACATAACATTCAAGAACAATACTTGATCAGGCGAAAACTACCCATTGTGAGTCATTTATCAGAACTTACATGATAATTAAAAGGTAATGTCACATGTCATACATCTTGCTAAATATTTACTGTATTTAAACAAACCACTTCATACTAAACTGTATTTGGTTTGCTACAGACAATTCAATTAGACTGATGCGTGTCCATTATAAATACCTGATTTTCAATATAGGGAAACATTGCATAACATAAATAATTATATCTAAGATGCAGCACTGTACAGTATTTTAAACATCCACTTAAAACATTCAGGTTCGGTTAATCTAAAATCGTATCTAACATCAACACATCAACATATTGAAGAGATGCGCTTACTTACCTGTAAATGTTGACGATATAAACAACCTTACAGTGTTCGGAGGGCGAGGTGGTAGATTACTGTAATCACCTCGTATTACGGCCAATCTCTGGTCGTCGTAGACAGTTGTCTTCTCGCTCATTATCGATACGATTGCAGCCACGAAATAAAATAGGAACTAGACGTCATGCATTTTAGACTTTCGATTTATCAACCGCTACCAAGTGAAGGATAGGTCTAACACTAGATCCGGAGTTAACCTCTTCGGAACACCAACTGTCTAATGGCGACTGTCGAAACAGCAGGTTCAAAGTTCACTGTCTTATCGTACGAACTTGCTGAGCTGTATCACCGATTGTAAGCTAAATTACATACCTGAGTTATATTGACAGCATATACATAAGACAGTGTCAATCATAGAAAGTATCATCTTCGGACTTTGTTTTCGGCCCTCATTGTTCAGGAACACTTTGTATGCATACAACATTTATGTTTAAGTACGTTGTTGACTGTTGTCTTGGCGGTGACTTGAGTAAGCGCGGAATCCCGAAACTAGTTTTCAAACGGCTAGTTGCACTGAATTGGAACCCGCTATGAAATCAGACCAAATTCCTGATAATATTCTTCCCACGATAGGACAGGGCATTAACTCTATGCACCAGAATATTATTAGTATGAAGGGAGATATCGATAAACTTGAGATGTGTGCCAAAGTCATGGAGGAAATAAATATAACCCTGGATAGCAGCATAACGGAGCTGCAATGCCCTGTTATGTTAAGGCTCTCCAAGTCCGAGTGAAAAAAGCGAGATGCTACGGTCCCATCTAATTGCTGGCAGATCAATGCGGAACAACGTAATGAATCACTCATCCTGCAGTGAACGATTTCAACGAATCCAAATCGTGTAGAGCTAGTGAAGGCATTTCTTATGATCGTTTTTGGCATTACATCATATTTATAGACAGACTAGGAAAATACGCTGCGGGTAGTCAGAGAGGTATGATTGCCAAGATTCCTCAATCCTACCTGGGGACATTCATCTTTCATAATGCCGACAGGCTTAAGGACACTCGTCACTACATCTTTCAACAATTACCAGCTTCCAGATCAGAGAGATGATAGTTTGTTCTCCCAGAGTAGAGGACTCTCAAAGGCGATGTACGTAATAAGGCTATATTGTCACAAGACAAACTGTTTCTAAACACAATATATGAAGTCTCATCTACCAGAATGACCTCTAGCTGATCAACCACCCTGTCAAATCACAGAAAGTCAGGATCAACAGGACAGCTGCAGTGTCTTCCGTGGATACTGCCCATGTTTCAAAGAAGCAACCGGTGTGCGTCTGAATCACTTGTACAACAAAACCCGACGTAGGCAAGAATACAGATATATCATTTATGCTTAGAGGTTGGAACAGCGGGATAAAATACAAGAACATATTTGATTCAAATCGAGATTAGGGTATAGGCCATAATTAAGTGACTGAAAAGGATGAGGAAGCAATACATTGTTAATGATGTGTTCATAGCAACGCGAACATATAACTCTGACTATTCTCACATTGGCAAGATTCGATTCGTGCATATTCTCGACGTTTGTGTATATGTTCTGGATACTCCAAAAAGTGATTTTATTTCCAGAAATATTATCTTTATAATACCGTTATGATGATACTTTGATAGCGTACTTTCATTAACACTCTACTGCTATAATATTGTTAAACTGCTATGATGCCAGTTTGTTACTATTGTGATACCAACTTTTGGGCTATCAATTTATCCGTAACAATAGGATTAGCTGCAGTATTTAGAAGTGGAAATGACGTGATAAGGAATCCTAAAACTATTTAAATATGTTCTGTAAATACTTCGCAGAAATTGGACCAAAATTTGCCGAATGGATTCCTGTTTCTGAAAAATCATATAATCATTACATGAAAAGGCCCATTAGTAACCAATCATTCTTTATGCCCCCAGTAGATCTCATCGTCATTACCCCATTAAACCTATACAATATACAAAGACCAAATCGATTTGGAAAATTACATTTCTGCATGACCTTCATTATCCAAAATACTGGAAAAATACAGTTATTGTAAACGGTCTATAACTGTTTATGCAAACAAAATATATCATATGAAAACCAATATGATTTTCCACAGAATCGCAGCACCATTGATGCAGTAACGAAATGTATGTCTCGCGCAATGACCTCCATTTAAAATAAATATTCTACCGTAGCGATGTTCTTTAACCTCTCCAAGGCATTTGACACTATAGATCATCAAATTCTTTTCAACAAACTTCACCGTTATGGTGTATATTATTTGCCGATGCTACGACGGTATAGCACACCAATGAAAATGTTCATAACTTATGCATTGACATCGAAAATGGTCGGAAAATTATCATTGAACGCACAAAACAAACCAATCTTATAGTATTTCGTCTGAAACATAATGCAAGAAACTGATAATAAACGATATCATCCAATCATTTACAAATCGCCTCATCAGTCAATGCCAGAATAAATAACACTACCATTTTCATCGTCAACATCACATGACATCAATTGCCACTGTAGCAGTCTCAAATGTTATCTTGCAAACCATAAGATTAAGCTATTTTGAATATATATTTTTATCACTTGCATATAGTTGATTTTTTATATTTTACTCAATTTACGAAGCCAAAATATGAATGGATTTTTATAGGTACATTGATCTCACCATTAAAACAGATCGAATTGATATCCGACGTAGATCTCATTCTCAATATATGTATAACATATTATGACCACGAAGAAAAATAATGTATTAATATAGTTTGAAATAAAGATTTATTCATTGATTTCTTCTTTTGTTATGACGCTGTCCCCAGCTTAACAATGGATTATCAATATTTAGATTATATTCCCTAATCCTTTATTCGATGTTAGCTTTGCAATATAAAAATCGACAATCAATTAACATTTTATTGATCATTAAAGTTTGTATACTGATCTATATCTATATAAGAGTTTATCTAGTTTGATCGATTATGGGGCTAACTGTTAGGGAGACAACTAACAAACACAACACAGACATTATATATATTATAATGCTGAATAAAACGTTATTTTATCCAAGATTCATAGCAACAAAATATTTTAGTAACTAAGACATCTTGTTATTGTACCTGATCCATTTAACTAATGACGGGTAGTGAGACAGCTGAGCTACAAGAGAGAGTGGGGTGAGATTGGGATGAGACAGCTGAGCTGCAAATAGAGAGTGGGGTGAGATTGGGACGAGACAGCTGAATCTGGATTTAGACGTCCCGAGTCAAAACGGCTTGTTCCTAACCAAGATCGTTCAACGTATTATAAAAATATACGGAAAGGCCACCCCCAACTTTGTTCATATCCAGAAATTGCACATTTAACTGAAATTGGACGATGGAACGTTCTCTTCATTTGGAATGTAACTAATTACTTGTTGTCATTATCCTGTAATAGTTTTAATACTTAACAATTGAACCCGATTTACTAAACTTGTCCAAGATATGTCATCCGTGTACCTCTAAACCGGTTTAGTAAGTTAACTATGTATTGAAATACGGTATCCAAATAATACGGACAATTAGCCAGAATTCTTGGGCCATTTTTGAGCAGTTTTAGATCTTTCTCTTCCCCTCATCATGTTAGCAGATTGTTCGGCCCATTTACCCTACCATTTTCACACAAAAGACACAAAACAACAACAGCTGTAATTTATTTTTAATCTAATCAACAGTGAGGTCAAATAAGGCTGAAGTACGTAATCCCAGTCAACTTCTGACATTTAGTTGCAAATTAAAACGCGTATTACCTATAGAAAGGTCATGAGGCGGTAATGTAATATAAGAAACCGAAATACTTAGACCTGTTAGTGTTAAATAAAAAGATGATTTAATATGAATATTATTATTCTTGATTTGTCATTAGTAGATGTTTATGCTAATTATAACAAAAACGTAAATCTAAACTACAGAAGAAGTATATTAAAGATATGCTAATTAGTATGTTTGTACTATGGTACTGTCCGAGTTAGTTAATGTTGTGCTGATTGTTATACATATATATATATATATATATATATATATATATATATATAGACATCATAATAGAGAATCCTGTTTGTCCTCAACGATCACACGTCTTTCACGTAAGTACTGGGGACTCGTGAGATATTACATTTAACTGGATTCAGTCTCCTGATAAATTATCTATGAGTTTCTACGTACAATATTCAATATTCTCTGGGCCAATTTTTTATAACACAATAACAAAACACAAACACACATACATACAAACAATTCAATACACATATCAACTCGTATGTCTAGACTTCTAGATTTGTTTGATTCACTCCTAATTTACTACGATATATTCTGAAATTTTCAATCACGTAATTCACGATTTATTCAGTTTATCAAATATAATATTAACTAATTAGGTGTAATCTTCATTATTACTCTCTGCGCATGTTTAGCTAATCCCCATGGATTTAGCCACACTATTCCCGTATACCGTGGCATAGTATGGTGCCTTCCGTATTGACCAGTAAGTAGAACTGCGTAGCAACGATTGAACCACCAGGAAGTGTAAAATCTATCAGCACAATTAGAATCAGCTTGATCATTATCTCGATTAAATGTGCTAAACATCATTTTGTCGTGATAACTCAGACTATCACCTGAAACAACGACAAAATATATCCAGGTGGTGATCACACGTTAATGTTAATTAATAGAACAATATGGTACATATATATATATATATATATATATATATATATATATATATATATATATATATATATATATATATATATATATTCTTACCTTGGTAAACTGAAGAGTATCCACTGACATATAACCTATAGTTATCATGTTCAGGTCCCAGTGAGAAGTTCCTGTACTCCGCAAATATATGTTCTTCATCAAAAGACATCAAGTCAATTCTCAAGGAAAATGTTTTCCCATTTGTGGTTAGCTTGTGTATTATTTCATTTCCTAAAATATGTTTTCAATACGTTTTTGATTGTTATCTTCACCTCAAAATGCCTTGACACAAAGTAGATGCGACATAATTGAAGAAAGTGACTGAAGATGAGACATTTACCTGCCCAAAACTCTCCAGTCAACGACCCAAAGCCATGTTTATAATCATCCCATTCCCTATGAAAGTCTACAGAACCATTTTGTCGTCTCATTATTACCTGAGAAATAAATAAAAAACTGTTTAAGTAATTTATCAATTATTGATATCAAGTTGTTGATTGATGTAAAACACTTATTAGCTGAGAAAAGGTAAGAAGGGAAATGTTATTAATACTTACTGTCCAACCTCCGCCATCTTGTTCCATATCACAATAAACGTTGTTGTAATCGGGATCGTCTTCACCTGTAGCCAAGTTAACCTCATAAATACCATTGTAGTTAGATGGGATATCAGAACAGTCAGCTGACATGGAAATGGATAGTTTAAACAATATACAAGATTATAAAAGTGAAATATTCCTCACACGTCATTACTTCATATGTGTGAAGGTGGGGATATTGTAAACAAATCTTGGTAAACGAAACAAAATTAGTATTAGTGACAGTACCTCTGAACATATATGCGACAGTTATGTGACACAGTGACCAAGAGTTCTCCGCAACATTACGGGGCCTTTTAGTTATCTGGATCTCTTCACAGCCTCCTCGACAGTGACACTTAAATGTACATCTCTCTTTATCTTTACCAGGAGTATTTTCAGATACATCACAGGTAGCCCAGATGCCCGACCACGTTTTCGTTTGAGGTTTCGTCAACGGAATAGAATAAAGATTATATTCACATCCAAGTTTTCGTCCCGTTAATGTTATTTTTAAATAATCATCTCGTTTTGTAAATACTCTAAATCTGAACGTTGTAAATTCTATTTTTGTTGGTCTTTCTTCTTCATCGTGAAACGTAAGACAAGTTTCTGGAGAATCATCCGTCAAATTGTCGGCGTTCTCAATCATGTAATCGGGATTAAATCGCGCAGGGAAATATCCTGTTGTAACAATTAATGGTACAAACATGTAATGGGTCGATTAACGCAAAGTTATGTCTACCACTTCAGTTAATATTGTGTAATATATGTTATGATCATCGGGGTAAAACAATTACGATCATATATATTCAATTAACTTACCTAATGAAGGAACATACAATAAGAAAGCAATTAGCAGAGGAACATATGACATCCTAGCCATCAAACACATAACACATGTCATCAATATGTGGCTTATACGTCGATTATTCTGAGATAATCAACATTTCGAGTTCACTGAGTTTTCTCACAAACTGCCTGAAATTAAGCTTGAATATAATTAATCAGAATAATATCTGTTTTATTCCAGTTTATTTGTTTATTTTACTTTTGTGATTTTTTCTGTATCCGATTTATGAAGCCTTTTACTGATTACGAATTTATAAAAACAATAACAAAATAGGACGTTCAGAGATCGTACCGAGCCTTGAAGACGACAATACGCGTTTAGAAATATATTTGTTGATAATGTGACAAAACAGTAGAAAACACCAACAGAAAATAAGCTTATGACATTAGAAACTTAGGTTACAGCAATTACGTTTTGCTTTTTATTCTTCCAACATCTTAAAACCAAAAAAAAAGAAGATAATTTAAGAGGACGCTATCTGTAAACAAAGTATATTACTAAGAGGCTTACCTTCGTTGAACAAGTAACAACAAAGAGTCATTTGTTGCTGATGTACTCCGGTCTTGTCATTTATAACGTTAGACTCTCAGTCACATATAATAATAAACGAATAGAAATAATTTAAAATGAACATTTAATTCTATCTGTATTTATGGCTTCATATCAATCATTGAATCCATTACTATATTGCCTTCTCGCGTTTAATTTTGTAATCAAGAACCAACATGTTCCTGGTCTGCTTCTTGAGTTGGTATGAAATATTGATTATTGGCGGCTCGATACAGGGAAATATTGTTAGAAAAGGTAATAATTTAGGTAGACGATGAGATTAATTATACCTTTTATTATTATGTGAAATAATAATAATAATAATAATAATAATAATAATAATAATAATAATATGATGATGATGATGATGATGATGATGATGATGATTAACTTGGATGTGTTTTGCTTATATATTACGATATCAAAAATGGAATAACATTGTTTACGTACTCTACCAATGTTTTATTGATGTGATTAATGTAATATATTAATACATTTAACATTTTGTTGGTGACTATCATTATATCAAAGTGACATATGACATAAATATGATGTTATTTAATTATATTTATGTCTTACCTTTCCCGGTCATATCGGTGTACTCCATCAGTTAATCATTTACAGATGATAGTCAATCAAACCTACATCGAAACACACACATACACTCACAGACACCCGCACGCACACGCACACACACACACACACACACACACAAACAAGCAGATACACGAACATATACACACACACACACTCACACACATACATACACATGCACACACACACACACACACACACACACACAAACAAACACATACATATTGTGAATAATTAGGTTACCCTCTTTAAAAATAAAAAAATTTTGTTTGAAAGTATCGGCTTTTTTTATAATTCCGACTCTCAGTTTACAAAAATAACGAAAAAAAATTTAATGCATTTAATTCAGCTGTTCTCAGGCCATATCAAATAGAAACAATTAATAGTTCTCCTTTTAAATTTTTTAAACAAGAACCAAAACCTAAGTCTGCTTCTTAGGGATAATAGAATTAGGCGGTGGGGAATTTAATTGTTAAGAAAACGGGAAAAATTTTGGTTTGGTTTGAGTTTAAATCATTTTATTTTACTCGGATTAATAATAAAAATTTAATTTAGTAGTAATAATACATTGTACAGCAGTGCTACTTCTTTTTAGCTAAATCACTTCGCTCCTTCCATATAGAGTTGGTGTGCATTGTCTCACGTGTTCAACAAACTGTAATGTTGGTTAACGCGCCGAATGCCTATAAAATGCCTAACACAGGACTTATAAGTAGAATGGGATCGGGGGTGTGAAGGTTACTAGTATTGGAAATGTTTGGGCATTTCCTGTTGTAACATTTGAAATTTCACAAAACTTCACATGTATCATCTATCCATTGTCTTCGAAAACCGTCGTAATAAATAAACCCTCTGCCAAACAAGGAGACAGGTGGATTCACGTTATCCACCAACATGCATATTATCAAGCTGGAATTTAGAAGCGGAGCCTAGAAAGGAAATCAGCAATACATGATCCAGAAACATGAGTGAAAAGAAATGAGAGTGGTCTTTTTGCCATTGATCTGATGTATAGAGTGCCAGCACTAGATACTTTGCTTGAAATGATGGCGTGTTTAACCACGCAAGTATGGAAGATAGGAATATGTGTATATGTGTAGAAAATAGATGAAATCAGCGAGATGAGGAAGGTGAGTTGACAATTAGTTAGATCATAATAGCAATAATGATGACTATATAATTGATTAGCTCCATTAGTTTGGTTATTATACGTTCCGTGCATGAGAAAGAAGGTGACCCTTTAACAACAAACCTATATGCGGGTTTTGAGACTGATAAAGTAACTATTTACATTTAATAGTTCTTTGGCCTGTTTAAGATAACCAATTTTGTTGGCAGGTTTTTAATTACCTTCAAACTGATTTCCAAACCAATCGTGCTCTCTTCACCCCTGTTGGCCTACCTTTTATCTAATTTGCATGAAATTCCTTTTAAGACACACATGTCTGGGTTATCTATTTGAGTGGATAGCCATTTATCGATAAATCTTCGCTTAATGCTCTTTAATGATTTAAATTGAATTTGTCTACTTTTGGAAAAATCAATTGCTGTGGAATTAAAACGTTCGAAAATGATTAAACATTGGTCTTAAAATTGTCTCGAGACCCGTAAAATATGCATTCTAAAGATTTCTAAAGGTTTGTTTTAGGGACACAAACTCCCCTATATTTAGATTTACCTGTACCTTGGATGAGTTAGGGAATATTTAACCAAACATTTTGCGTGGTAATTTATTGAACTTGGCCAATCCAGTGCAAAACCATAGCCACTTTTGCTTCCCCTGCCCTCAGATTATGATCTTAAAATTAATAGAATATAAT
Organism: Paralvinella palmiformis; assembly: GCA_025642065.1. NCBI lineage: Eukaryota > Metazoa > Annelida > Polychaeta > Terebellida > Alvinellidae > Paralvinella > Paralvinella palmiformis. The sequence goes on from JAODUP010000122.1 coordinate 135,515, forward strand.
CATGTTTCAAGGGTGATAATGACCAAAAAGGTTTTCGTTTGGAATTCCCCAATTTATCAACTACATGTCTTAAACTATTAAAAATGGTGACGATTTGCCACTCGAAATGGTATCCACTGGTAAGATTTTGATGTTTTTGTCCAAGTCTTTCGCTGAACAGCAAATATCCGAGTCACGTGAATGCTTACAGATGCTTGTTCAGTAATATAATTGGAATTAGATGCATTAACTCTGGATAACCGACGTCAGGTAATATTAAAAAGAAAAGACACGTTTTGTTGACTCCGTTAACCAATGGAGTAAGAGATTAATGGAGTTTACTTAAAGTGTACCAAAATGTATCTTGTTTGCATTCAGTATATTAAGATAAGATAATAACATCAAATAATCCGTCGTCCTTCTAGTTATTTATCTTTCATAATTTCATGAAAGAAGAATTAAAAACAAAAATCATTGTAACAAAAGATGACCTTTTTATAATAAAACGTTTACCTTTGATCACTGAATAGCAATGACGCGAGCTATTCGTTATAACACGGACTTGTTAAGGTTGTATTATTTATAATTTGGAGAAACAAAGAGTCAGAAATAAAAAAATTAAACAACCTGTAGTGAGAATGAAGCTCTATAAAATTAGGGTTAATTTTATAATAGTCAATAGGTTTGATAATAGAGAACATATTTATTATTTTAATCCTTTAACAAAACTGAAGGCTACTATTGTGAATCCTTTTATATAAATGTATCATTAATGTGCATATTCTGTTAACGATAATGACAATATGTATAACTTATTATTATAATTATTACATTCACGGTGTAATATATTCATAATTGATAATAATAATAATAATAATAATAATAATAATAATAGCCGAAATGGCAGTTTTTAACGTGGTTGGCAACCTCAAATGAGGGAACGATATAGCTTCCACACGGAGACTAATTCTAAATAAATTTAGAATATAGAATATATGACATGTTTGGTGGAGAAAACCTTGCCAGTTACCTGGCTGGAGGAAAAACTCCTCCTAATATAGTGCTGAGGGTCGAGGCGCGAACCTGCTACCTCCCGCACAGAATGACCATAGCCATAGGTAAATAGTCTCACGCTCTACCCATGAGGCCAAAGAGGCGGATTATTGGGATGATGATTTTCTTAATTTAGTAGAAGCAATCAATAAATCTATTACTCATCTCCAGACTCAGATTTTTTTGTATCAGCATTTGAGCCCAAGTAAATACATTTCAAGTGCTGTTCCTGCTTATACTATGTTGATTGAGTGTATAACAATGTATATTTACATTCACATATTTATATTCACATGCTAGAAACTATATATATATATATATATATATATATATATATATATATATATATATATATATATATATATATATGGGATCCGTCTAGTGCTTTGTAATATACCCTTATTACATTATAGCCTTGTAGCAATCATGCAGACTATAGCCAGCTGCTGAAGTCTAAAGTACTCGCACAACTACCACGAGAAGAGACCACAAGAAGATACCCAAAACAAGAGCCTGGCTTAGAAAGAAGAGTACTTCGCACATCTTCCAAATCACAGCACCATATATACAGTCGGTTGACCAGTCTAGTAGTATATTTTATCTCTGATAAGCGTTGCTGAGAATGATTATTGAGATGATAACATTTTCTCGAAGACAGTCCTCAAAATTGTCCAGGTATTTACAATGAAATAAGCCATGCGGTGTGTATTGCCTAAATCCTTCAAGTAGGAGTTGTTATTCTAGCTGAGTACACGGATACTTTGTTCCGTTTGGCGGTAAGAGAATTATAGAAATGATAGCATATCTCTATCTTTTCGTTCTTAACCTGTTTGCTTGAGCAACTCTCGATGATGTACAACATTGACTAGTATTGTGAGTTCGTAGAATACTCTGAGACTTAACAGAATACTCTGAGGATCAACTCGTATCTATGGTTAGTATCAAAACTGTCTTGATGTACACTACCGTCGGATATAAAATCACAATATGCCGGAACCCTCCGTGGTAAGGTTCTTCCAACATGTCGAGGATCAAGACTGTTTTTCCACAGCCATTCTGGCCGCGGTTTGTCGCCTGTGTGGATCCTTGGGCAGCACCCATCCGCAGAACCAACAGAGGGCACTGACGAACCTGACATCGTCGAAGTTCATCTGGACATCCGTGATGACACAGATGTAAATGTTTAAAGCGCGGACACCCTGGACAGTTTGTGTGATCTGGATTGAGACGCTTTCACTGACATCCTCCATCCTTCGCCCATTACAGCGGTTGTTTCCCCGCTCCAAGATGATGGAAAGGATAGGCGAAGACGCAGGCAATTCTGCAAATTAAAAAAAAACAGTACGCGACGAAATACCAAGACTAACACCAAGTTCCGGGAATTTTTAGGTGAAGACGCTCTGTGCAACTTGCTGCACTACGAGATCAACGAGTGCTACGAGTTCTGGCCAACGCGGGATTTGATTGCGAAGCGCCCCACAGGCATCTACAACGCAGCGACATACTTGCATACATGTTTGTTTGTTTGTTTGTTTGTTTGTTTGTTTGTTTGTTTGTTTGTTTGAATAAAATACTTCTTTAGGAAAAAGTAAATATTTCGTATTTTATTATTAAAATATAAATTTGAAGGTCTGAAACTGGACATTTATTTTTCAAGCACAAAGTCACATTTTTTTTGGTAGTAAGTGGAAGATCTTCTGATCTTCTTAAAATACAGTGTTGGAAGCTCTGAAAACCTTCATGTGTGACGTCGTAGTTGAGTTAAATAACATTATATTTTATCTTTTTGCCGGGAAGTTTGTAAACAAGAAATGGTTCAAAATGGAAATAAACGGTGGTTGAATCGCATCCACTGCCGCAGTAGTCATATCTCCAGCCGTTGGGTGCGCTGAGATCGACGCATTCACAGTAAACCCATCGAATACGGTTTCTATATTTTGTTGTCCTTTTGCCAGAATTTGATGGTAGGGTTACCATATCTATATAACTAAAATTATTTATTAGTAACAGTTTTTATATAATCACTTGTCCCTTGAAGAATTTCATTATGAAGGGACCAACTTACCTTTAATTGTTTAACAATGGTCAGAAATGCATGTTTGAATGATTTTATTCGCTCGGCTAATACTATCGCTGACAATTATTTCCGTGTTTAGTTAGTATTTCTCTTATTTTTCGTTATCCTCTACAATCCCGTATCAAGTTAACATAAGCTCATTAGTCAGTAACATCATGGGTCATTTTGGAAGATGATTTCCTGAATGTCATTGACACCTTAATTAAAGGGATTGAATTATCTGGTCTCCCAACAGTCAGTTGTTATTGAGGTCATTGTAGTAGTTGGTGGTGGTAGTGGTGGTAGTGGTGTTATCAGAGTTCACTCAGTTAACACATGACAATTCTTTATTAATTAAGTCATATATCGCTATGGGGCCAATTAAGTGATTCGCATAATGTGACCCTATTAGACAAGTGACATTACTAGACGTGGTCAATTTTAGTATATTGATGATCAAAGTAAGAGACTTACAACAGACTAATATCTTCTATCTCCTCATTATGTCTACAATAATATTTTGTATATTGAGCAGGTATTTTCCCACATTTGCTCATAAAATTAAGTATACCTACCAATCGTGGAACGTTATGACGATAGTGGAAGTCTAGTAACTCTTCACATAGACATTAACGAATCTAATTTTGGAAATAAATTCATATTAATCTTTTATTAAATACCCGTGACTACATACATTAATATATAAAAGAACTTTGGCATATTGATCTATTGCATAATAAGTTCATTTATTACTAAAATTAATATGCTATTAATCTGGATTTGATGTTTTAAATCGCTGTAATTTTCAGAGATTGAATCAAAATAGGTCGTGATCTTACAAAATATGACAGACATTAAGTATTTATATTGCAATTCTCGTGTTTTATCATACTTATAATAAGCCATTGGGAAGATAAATTAATTAAGTGACTGAATCACGGTAATAGTAAGCCATTATGATAGAAACTTTACTGATAAAATGTCGATGCAGAATATAACATTTAATTAAATAAACTTGTTACACATGGCCATCTTTTATCTGAAGGGACACCGAATAAATAGTCATTAAATACATTTGAAATATTTCGATTACTTTAATATTTAACAGTTTTTAAAATAAAAAGTTGTGAGGCATTTAAAACATGATAAATATATGTCATTATTGTAGCTTGGCTTACCTAAATATAAATAATTTGGGAACAAACACTCTGTTTCAATCTATGAGTCCATCATGATTTTAGAAATGTACGTTAGTATGTGCGCCGGTCATGTTAATAAACAATTTCCATGACGCATGCGCAGTCCGTGATCCAGACATCTACTGTAGTTTGTGGGTCAGTGAAGTCATGTACATAATGAAGTAACGTGGAACAATAACTGTAATTGTTTGTACATTTACGTTTTGGGGGATTCACAGAACTAAATCAATCTACAAGTTGTTGTGGTAGTTTCATTTTTATTAATTATAAGGTTGAGTGAGTGAGTGAGTGAGTGAGTGGGTGATTGGGTGAGTGAGTGGGTGGGTGGGTAGTTGCGTGAGTGAGTGAGTGAGTGAGTGAGTGAGTGAGTGGTGAGTGAGTGAGTGAGTGAGTGAGTGAGTGAGTGAGTGAGTGAGTGAGTGAGTGAGTGAGTGAGTGAGTGAGTGAGTGAGTGAGTGAGTGAGTGAGTGAGTGAGTGAGTGAGTGAGTGAGTGAGTGAGTGAGTGAGTGAGTGAGTGAGTGAGTGAGTGAGTGAGTGAGTGAGTGAGTGAGTGAGTGAGTGAGTGAAATCGTTTGACCAAGATGGAGAGGCTGCTTTTTATTTTTATCAGAGATTTGAACAGGTGGTCTTTGATAACAGGTGGTTTTTAATAACAGGTGGTCTTTGATAACAGCTGTTACTCTATGGCAAAATATAGTAGTCATAGGACTTAGTGACATAATCTGTCATTGGAGACTGAAATAAATATGTATTTATATTGTGCAAATAATAATAATAATAATAATAATAATAATAATAATAATAATAATAATAATAATGCAGATTTAATAAAGCACTCTTTCCAGAAGTAACGATCCATAAGTTGTGTACATTGAACTAACATAATACAATATATCGTATATTAAGGTAGTTTATTAATAAACATCATATTACATTTATAATAAAATTTTCTTGAAAATGCTGTTATTCAGTGTCTGTCTGTTTGTCTGTATATATATATATATATATATATATATATATATATATATATATTGATAATATATGTTCTCACATAAATTGTGTGTGTGTGTGTATGTGTGTGTGTGTGTGTGTGTATGTGTGTGTGTGTGTGTATGTGTGTGTGTGTGTGTGTGTGTGTGTGTCTTTTGCAGGCTGAAAAGAGCAATGCACGTATAATTTGAATCGTTATTACATAATCTGGACGATTTGTCAGGGTATCGCTGACACTATAGCAGAATAGACTAAATAACTTATAAATTCTTGTATCTCTATACAATAAAAACCACACTCAGTAGGTAGATATCAGATAACTTCAAATAATTGTATAATTTAATAATAATATAATAATTTAAAAAATCTTAATTTTCATAATGGCATCAGGTAAGCGTATTATTTAATTAATATTATCAAGTGGGTATGGATTTCAATAAAAATATTAAGGAAGAGTGTTCTGTATTAATATCATAATACCAAGTATGTTTATGATTTATTAACACTTTCAAGTAAGGGTGCAATTATATGATAATATTACAGAAAGTGTGCACTTTATTAATAATATCAGCTGCAAATATTGTTCATTAATATTAACCAATGGAGGACTAGTTTTACTATTAAATTAGGAAATGAAAGTAGAAATATCAACAAACAATAAACGGACAAACTGTTCGTTGTTCGACTTATCGACATAATTTATATAGGGAGCGGAATGAATCAACCGGCAATATGTTGTGAAAACGACAGCACTAAGTTACTTCTTTTGTTGAAGACGAGAAAAGAGCAAAGATTAGTTATTTTATCACCTTCGTGACTAACAAATGGCAGAGAACTACACAGGGTAGTCATATAGATCAGGAATTTCAAAAGACGATGAAAGAAGAAAAGGGATCTTCGACTGAAGCGATAACGCGGGATCGAGTAGCTTCTGAACTCGTATAGGATGACAGTACATCAAACGAGGATGACCACAAAAGCCTGAAATGGATGCACAACAGTCCCAAGGACCCTCCGAATTGAGCTATTTCTCTCGTGCCGGAGTGAACATCTAGCAGTTGCCTCAAAGCTGAGTTCTACAGTACTCTAGACCAACTTATCAGCCCTGATCCTTACTCAAAGAACCAGTAAAATGTTTAGAAGGAAGAAGGATACTTCTATCATTTTTGTTGATACAGCACTGAACAGCAGAAGTACTCCAGATACAGGACGGCGACTGAAACCCACATCATGAAACACAGATTAACACCTAACATCTGATGACACCGTGATATCGTATTACGGTGATATATCAAAAAGGAAAGGAGACAGTTCTCTCATGGTGCAGCAGGATACGCGATTATAAATTGAAAATTACTATCCTTTTCAAGAAGACCAAAAGGCAAATGAGACCAAACTAGATCTCGCCAATCTGAAACTCGCTATTCACAACAAACGTCCATCCAAAGTACATTTCAAAAAGGCCAACGTCAGCATGATGGACTTAGCTGTACATAGCAATGGTGTTGACGAACAATTATCGCTTGAGCTTGGGAGATATTCTGTTTCAAATGAATTGTTATGCTCTGTCGATCTAGTTTTGATGTTCAACCGATCCATCGCAGATGCGTTTCAAGTAATCGAACGTCAGGTTGGTAAAGACAGGTTCTATGCCAAGATCACGATTAATGTAATCATAACGCACGATGCGGCTAGAGACTATTTTCTTGACATCATAATGCCCCCAACAGCACTAGCTTTGAACCTGAACCGTGGATGATTGATGATGATGATTGATGTTTTACGGCCACTTTTGTGCACATCGTTGGCTAAATGGGCCGAACAACCTCCAGGGGTAATAAACCGAAGTCAAATATGAAACACCATTTAGATATGCCCACGTGGAGATTCGAACTCAGATGGTATTGATCTGTGGTCCAACGCGCTACCAACTAGACCACGAAGGCGCCCACCATAAACCGTGGAATTAATTCGAAAGGATTGCAAGAAATATTGCCTCTAAAAATAATGAGGCTATACAAAGGAATGGTTCATCAGATTTCTCGAATATTCTGCTCCTGCAGTATACCATGCTTTAGATTTACGATCTCTGGATCAATATCGGAACGTCACAAACAAATTAGTATCTGTTCTAGGCGCCATTCAGGAGGCAAATTATTCTCCAACCTTCCTCTTGGTAGTATCGATCTCATAACCTCATCTAACTGACCTGTTTCTTACATTCAGTGGTGACGATAACATGACGTAAGGCGAGGTTATACCTGTACTATAAAAGTTCTAAATTAATTTAACGGACACTGAAGCAGAGACACTTTTAGATCCATCAAAATGAACCATCAATTTTGCACATGACGTGCACTTTAAAGGCAAGACTACTTTGATCCCAGAAAAATGGTTATTTTGACTTCAGAGCAGAAACAAAATGAGCTGGTGAAGATTTACGTTACTGAATCATGATTTAGTAGAAGGGTGGCACGGATCTGTCTTTGGATTTGGTGATTTGAACCAGAACAACCCAAAAGTCCTTCTGAATAGTAATCCTGATGTTCTGGATAAGGCTCAAATCAAACAAACACCTTCCGAATGGGAGGTTTCTAAGAAAGAAACACGGGCACGAGCCGGATCCGAGCACAGAATCTGGAGGTTTGCAGCGCAGTTCTCGACCCAAATACAGCTGAGTCACTCAGCTGAGAAGATCAGATGAATCCGGGGACTGGATGATGGTAAAACATCAAAACGGAGATTAATTAGTTATTTGAACTCGATTTGGATGAACTCCAAGAGAATAGAAAGTTAGACAACAACAACAAAACTAAAGAAGAGATGGGTTAATTATTAGAAAAGATCCAAGAAGTTGAAACTCGACAGATACCTAAACGATGATCTAAATGATGATCTAAATGATGAGCTAACTAAATTAAGGGACATAAATGATGTTTTTTGTTTATTGGCCTTAGATAGCTATCTTTCTCTGCCTAAATCCAACTACGACTTTTGACTTAAGTCTACTTACAAAAACTTAAAGGTTAAGAGGAATACTTCACTAATGTCACAATTCTGATTGATATTATCAACATATTATGCGTACTTTAATAATATTATCATATAAATGTGGCATTATATGTTAAGTGTTTGTTTTATTAACTAACATCAAGTTTCAAGTATGAGAATTCATTATTAAAGGGACAGTTCAACCTCAGAAAGATTCAAGGCGGGAAGGAGAAAACTGAAATGCTCTGACGTCATATGAGCGCTCTCTAGACTGACTCGAATTATAGTTTCTCTTGAGCATTAATTTCTGAGCTATTTTGAATCATCTTCCTCATGTCGGGTTCCTTCTGGCTCAAACTGATATGGTTGTATGTCATTCATGACGTAATTTTAACAAGATAATTCCGTTTAGTTCTCGAATAATTCTTTGCTCAAACATGCTTCTGTACGGGCTCTACATACTTCAGGTCAACCGGATACGCTCAAGTGACGTCAGCACTTTGAACTGGAATATTTAATATGTGGGTGATCGTTTACACAGTTTGACCTTATTTATGATATTTGTGAGTATAGCTGTATTAGTCCTGGAAATTTGAAATGAAAGCGGACTATCCCTTTAAGGCTTTTTAATAAGTAAGTACTTTAATATCTCTTAAGCTAACTGTATACATTCTAAATATTATATAGTGTATTCCTTGGTAAATATGTTTGTATATATATATATATATATATATATATATATATATATATATATATATATATATATATATATATATAGTTTGCTTTTCATCATAATATCAGTAAATGTGTGTTTTTATATTAATGCCAAGTAATTAATATCCTATAAATAATATCAAGTAAGAGTACTTTATTAATATTAAAGCAATAAATAACAATACACGAAGACGTACAGTAAAAAACAAGTGGTCACGTGGCAAATAAATATTAATATATTAATATAAACAATGGCAGTCACGTGATGAACGCGTCACAGACGTTAATATTTGGTGAGATGTGCTTTTGGCGTCATTAACTATTTGGCTTCTTATAGTAACAACTAACACACGCGCGGCCATACACACACACACACACACACACACACACACACACACTCTCTCTCTCTCTCTCTCTCTCTCATATATATATATATATATATATATATATATATATATATACAAAAACGAACATACACCCGTTAATATATAAACAGATAGACA
>JAODUP010000122.1:150000-155000 GCA_025642065.1 Paralvinella palmiformis
TGTTTTTGTATCATAAACAACTGTCATGAAATAGATGATAGAAAGAAAAATAACATGTTTGAGGCATCATATAGATAGCTGTATGATATAGATGGGGAGAGGTCAGTGAACTCCTCCCCCTCTCGAGTTCATTCTCCTAGTATAATTTAAGGTACATCTTATAATGTAAACAACTGAGATATATCCATAATATAACATCTTTATTATATTGTGTAAACATATTTCGATGTGAGCCATTTTCCTTTATAATCTTATTTCACTTATATGAAAGATAACACTCAAAATAGAGGGGCGTGGTATAACGGTAGCGTGTTGGACCACAGATTACTACCGCCCGTGTTCGAATCTCGGCGTGGGCATATCTGAAGGGTATTTCATCTTTGACACCGCTTCATTACCTTTGGATGTCGCTCGACCCATTTAGCCTATATATCATATGCACGAAATTGGCCGTAAAATCATCATCATCATCATCATCACCTGCACATAATTAAAATATATTTCTTTATATACATAGACTGTTTCTACCTTACAGAGTTTAAATTTTGAACACACACACGCGCGCGCGCGCACACACGCACGCACGCATCTATATCTGACCAACACTGTAAATCATTTATCGGAGCAATATCTATCATCTTAACAAGGAACAGATCTATTTTAAATGCTAACAAGGGGTTAAGGAGACACCTTATTTGGTGTAATTGGTTCTGAGACTGAATTAGTCACGTTTGAAAGTTAATTATTTCACTGTAAACGGTAAACACATTCCTAGAACAGAACACCAAGTTCATCTGGTCAGATCCTGGTAAATCTAATTCATTTAATTTTGAGGATTTTATATTTTTTCGCGAAGCAGAGAGACGAGTGTCAAATATAGATTTTATATGTAGTTTGTTATTATTAAGCCCATTTTAATGAGATGAGTAGGCCTTCTGTAATTAATTAATGCTCGTAATTAAATAATAATTAATTTATCAACTTACGTTGGGTACAGTTGCCTATTACACCGATCCACGTCCTTCCGTTACATTTTAGGTGCCACGTCTGTCTCGTTGCCAAGCAACCGACTGTTGCGTCACTTCCGTTCCGTTTCAGCCAAGCATCTCTCGGTCGCGGCAGATCCGGACAACCAACGGCTAGGAGTGAAAATATAGCACACTATAGGTAATAAGTAGAAGACACGGCGAATATGACGTCATACGGAACAGGAAATGACCGACGTAGATCGCTGTTACGTCATTAGAGGTATACGTCAGTGATGACGTAACAATGATTACCTTGGTATTTGATTAGAAAACGGCCCTCGATTCTGGAACTTGTCCAGAAGATTTTCGCCGAGTTGTTTTTCGTCAACAGGAGTCGCTGTTCCCGATGCTTTCCGCCGCATATCGTTATGTTCCGTGTTCCGGTCGGATCGAACACGTGACCGTAGTTGATGCATTTCTGATCCCTGTTCGGGGGCAGTCTCTCTCCAGACGACCAGAAGAAATTGACCAGTGTCAGGTTGATCCTTTGTCCAGGTTGAGCCCGCAACTCTAGGGAATTACATTTTGGTGACGTGACACTTGTGTTTCTATGGAGATAGTTGGTCTCCTGGGTGACGGTGAGCGGGTTAGAACATCCGCCATAATCTGTGTTAGTGACTGAAATATTGTATAAAAACACACACACAAAGTAGAAATAAGAGATATTTTCGTGGAGTAGAGAGAGAGAGAGAGAGAGAGAGAGAGAGAGAGAGAGGAGAGAGAAAAAGAGAGAGAGGGATAACTACAGGTGAATCTAATATATCAGGCTCTCAGATAACCGGCGTCGTAAATCAACTGTGTTATTATCACACACACACACGCACACACACACACACACACACACACACACACATATATATATATATATACACATATATACACACATATATATATATATATATATATATATATATATATATATGTGTGTGTGTGTGTGTGTATGTATGTATGTATGTATGTTTGTGTGTGTGAGTGATAATATGTATATTGTCTGAAATATTCAGATAATACGTTTATTGCTAACTGAGATTTAATACACATTACCTTACAAAATAAAATATTACCTGATTATACAGATTAACTGTAACGTATACACCACTACACTCCATTCTAAATGAGTCAAGTGACATTCAAAAGTAATGAGCAAAGATAAAACACCCTTCAGACCCAGCCAGGAAGGAATTTGAATCCAGATACTAATAGCTTTGTGGTCAACCACGCTACGGCTTAAGCCATGAAGAATCTATATAGACTGACTGTTCAGAGGTTCAACGTCGACTTATACCGCTATTTGCTGATATGGCGTCTATAAATTAAATTACAGATTATTCCACGTGTTTTCAACAGTCCATTCATATTAATTAAACATGATTTAGCTGTACACAATCAAGTGGACCACTTAGACTTTACATCTTCTAAACTCCTCAAAGGGTGTTTTCAATTCTTCGAACGAAGTCTACCCGCCACAAATTAAAGGTTAGACCGTCAGTATTTACACAAGCGCCCCCTATCTCGATATTTTCAGCCACTTCTAGCTATCAGGATCGTAACTGTTAGCCATCCGTAGAGACTAACATGTGGTCTTCATCGTCACTTCGGCCTTATTATAAAGTCCTCACCCCGGCTCCTCCCGGTATAAGCGCACTACAGGACACGTTAGACTAACGAGGGAATACACTATACACTTGGGCCAATGTTAATTATAATTCCCACGTCATATATATATATATATATATATATATATATATATATATATATATATATATATATATATATATTATTAAAAATTTTATTATTATTTTAACCTTTTCGCCCCACCCTCATTTTCCTTCGCCCACAAAATACAATCAGGTGGAAGTGAACCTTGTTTGTTTTGACACTCAGGAGACATCTCCCGGACTCTATTTTGTTGGTGGCCGGCTAATTTAATAACCGCACTGCGAAATGGTCGACTCGTAGGCGAGCCACCCCCCGATCTCTGGCCGACCGGAAGCACGTGCTGCCGATCTATGACCGACCGGATGCATCATTAATGACGTCATCGATTCCGCGCCCAGCGCCACTCGAGCCGGGCAACCGGTTGACCGGAAACGGAAACCGTCGTGCGGGGCTCGTCGTGCGCCGAGAGACGGCGGACGCCACCTAGCGTCGCTGATCGTGCTCGCGATTGTTAGATGGACTGCGCGTTTTCACGTTTCCAACTGTCGGCGTCGGTAATGGCGTCTTCAAACTCGGCGTCGGAAATGGTTCAAAAATGTCCGGACACCCCCAGAAAGGTCGGAATCTCAGTCTGCCACCAAATGCACCTGGACAGAAGGACGTGCCAACGGTGCCAGCTATCGGGCTAGTCATGGCACGTCTATGCCAAAATGGCTCTTACCATAATGCGAATATTTAAGACCTCGACTACTTAAGAGTCACAAAACGTGGCATGTACTCCGTCGACCAGAGTTCTCATGGTTCGGGATGTGTCACCCAGGTGGGAGGGGGGCACGTGAAGGTCGAAGGGCTGAACGGGAGGGGGGGTGGGAGAGTGTGGAGACATCTAGGAGCGGATTCAACGACACTAATGGGGTCTCATGGTGGCCAAATGACGAGAATGGGCTCAGAAAGGGGACACTTCGCCATTAAGGTGCATTAAAGCTGGGTGAGTATGGCGAGGTGTTGACACGGCTTTATGGCACCAGGAGGCGCTCTGATGTGGCCGCGTTATAAAACAGACAACGACATATATCTTCTCTAGCTCATCGCTTTCTTGTTCCGCTTTATCTAGCTGAATCTCTCTGGATCTGTCAAGATGTCTGCTTCTGTCTCTGGCAGCCCGTCCGTCCGTCCGTCCGTCCGTCCGTCTGTCTGTCTCTCTTTCTACCTGTTCCTATCAGTCTTCATAGTTGTCTCTTTGTTTTTTACATCTTATCTGCTTATTTAGAACTCTCTCTCTCCCCCTCCCTCCCTCCCCCTCTCTATCTCTCTCCTCTCTCTCCTCGCCCCCTCTCTCTCCCTCCCTCTCTCTCTCTCCTCTCTCTCCCTCGCTCCCCCCTCTCTCTCTATCTATCTCTCTCTCTCCCTCTCTCTCTCCCTCCCCCCTCTCTCTCTTCTCTCTCTCTCTCTCTCCCTCCTCCCCCTCTCTCTCTCTCTCTCTCTCTCTCTCCCTCTCTCTCTCCTCCTCCCCCTCTCTCTATTCTCTCTCTCTCTCTCTCCCTCCTCCCCCCTCTCTATCTCTCTCTCTCTCTCTCTCCTCTCTCTCTCCTCCTCCCCCTCTCTCTATCTCTCTCTCTCTCTCTCTCTCTCTCTCTCCCTCCCCCATCTCTCTCTCTCTTGTACTTGTACCGTATCTCTTCCGATTGCATTATCAATAAATTCTTTGTTTGTGGCCGATTAATTTCAGCAAAATAAGATCAATTATATTTTGGTACATCAACGGACCTAAAAAGTTAAGTCCAACACATGACGGGAAATAATTGGCTCGTGACACGCACTAAGTCATCCGTTCATACAAATACCACTAATCCAATAATTGAATCAGTCAATCAATCAATCAACAAATCAATCAAACACGTACACACACACAGAGACACTCACACACTCGGTCACCCATTAACATCCTTTCCAAACTCACCCCTTATACACTTATAACTGGCCTCTAGGTAAACCTTCAATTCTTTATAGCAAGGCTTCCTCGTGTCAAGGTCAGAGTCCGGAATCCTGATTTCGCATTCTCTTCTCCCAGAACACTTTCGGTCAGCGAGGTCAAGAACGTTCGCCTCGCAGCCTAGGTAACCGAGGTCGGCCTCCACGCATCGGCCAATGCGCATGCGCCCGTAATTTGCCGATGACATAATGACGACTTCATTTGACCAACATTTAGCCCGAAATGTCTCCGACTCGCAATACTCTGTGACTGGAGCTGGAATATAGATAACAATTGATTATAAATAATAAATTATAGATTATTGATTTTAATATTTAAAT
>JAODUP010000122.1:157500-167500 GCA_025642065.1 Paralvinella palmiformis
TCACGCGGGGGCCAGTCATGTGATAACGACGATTGTATTTTTGCCGTGGTCGCCATATTGTATTTACCAGGAAGCTGGAGAGAACGCCCGACTGCGCCTCGAAGAATACACAACGAAATGACAACAAAAACGGAATGAAACAATTGTCGGGCTGACATTTAAGAGTACTACCGCTGGGTGGCGCTCGTTAGCTAACAAACTAACGAATGTAATTACTGCCGAACAAACACGAGGTATATTAGCGGAAGCGGAAATGACGTCAATACCTACATATGTAACTCCATCCGGAGACGGCTGAGGGGACGAATTGGCTGATTGCTAAGTGACGCGATTGGACGCCCTGCCAGAGGGAGATAGTCGCTCGGCGACCGGTGGCGCCCCCTAACAGCCATCGGTACGTCCGGTTGGCGGAAGCGGCTCTCCAGAGACGGGACTTTATGGGTACAGTACATGCGAGGAGCAGATGACGTCATTCATACTCTACCACTGAGATAAGCCACAGGGAGCGAATCCGGAAGGGACGCCATTTTTGTTCTTCTCGTCGAATAAAAGTATACTTAAGAGGCGGCATAGCAATTTTTCGGACTTGTTTATTAATTTTTTTCTCCACATACATACATACTTATATCATTTTTTAATAATAGCGTAAGGATGAGTTATTTGACAGCCACGATGTCATCGGTGTACGCGCTGCTGACATCCGGAATGATTGATAAGCCAATACAAAGCCGGCCGCGACATAACGGATGTGCGGATGGGACATCCATTCTTATAATAATAGAACAGCGCCGACAATATTTATGCCACTTGCCGTCGGACGTAGATTTTGCGTAATTAAATCCAGATCGATCCGGAGACTTTAGCGTCGTATTGACAACGGCCACCAGAGGGCGTCTCTGCTTGGCCAAGATGTCTTCCCACCGTCTCGAGTGGATGGCACGCCGATATTGTTTTATTCCTCGTCGAGTTCCCCCCCCCCTCATTGTGCCTGGTCTGAACCGGAAGTCCCCGAGCCTAGGGCGATTCTAGAAGGATTCGCGGAGGGCAATATTTGCTAAGTTCCCGCTGGGCGATATTACGAGATGATTCTAGGAAGGCGATTTTAAGTAGGCTGCCCCAGGGTACAATTAGCCGGATTCCCAACGTACAGTGTTAGGTGACATCTATGAAGATCCCGATGTCCGGATCATGATCCGGTTTGTCCACCATCGCCTCCGATTGGCGACCGACACACACGTCATCGGCGAGAAACTAGCCGTGCGCATGCACTCGATCCGACATCGGCAGCAGGTGTCGCTTCGACGCGGCGGCCGCCGGATGAGAAGCCGGTTCGAGCGGACTGTCGATATTGGGATCAATGCGGATAGCCGCTGGTGGCGCCACCGCTCTAACCCCCGATAGCATAGATCTAGCCGTGTCCTTTGTGTTGTCGTTGCTCGGCTAAATGTAGCCATTATGTGGCTAATGTATGGCGATTATAGGCTAATAGCCGACGACATTAAGCCGCCTCTCGTTTGTTTGTCTATCGAACAATGACGGAGGAAAAAGTCACGTGCATATCTCGGCCAATCACGCCTTGATGACGCAAAAATGGGTCCGCTTTAATCCGGAATCATCTCACGGTCATCAGTAAATCCGGTACTAGCAGTCCGATAATCATACTATTTCGGGAGCTAACATTCAGTTAACAATCACCGGGTGGCATCTTTCCGAAATGGGGCGCCTCCGTGGTCTAGTTGGTAGCGCGTTGGATCACAGATCACTACCATCTGAGTTCGAATCTCGGCATGGGCACATCTGAAGGGTGTTTCACCTTTGACTTCGCTTCATTACCTTTAGAGATCGCTCGGCCCATTTAGCCTAAAATGTGCACAAAAGTGACCGTAAAACATCAATCATCATCATTATCTTTCTGAAATGATTCATCTGGATTTTGGTCGTCTCGAATATGTCACTCGGTGACAGGACGTCGGCGAATCGAATGCGCTTCCAAAAATATATATAAAAGAAGAAAAAATTACCTCCACGCGGCGGACTGGAGAACAGTCAAAAAAATGGCCAACAATAGGAGAATTACTTGCACCAGGTATTTAGCTCGCGGAATCTGGCTAATGAAAACCTAGATATCTGCTCCATTATAGCCATTTAGCTCGATGTTTACCGATCCATTACCAACAAATAGAGCTCAGCCCTCATCATGACAATACGAAATGACGAAAACCGCGCAGACGTCAACCAATTAGCAGACGATTGGCTAGAATTTCATCTTTTTCCCGACGGTTTTTCTTCTTCTATATTTTTTTTTTCGTTCTTTCCCTTCAATGGCTAATAACACTCGGCTTCAGCTGTCGATATGAACTGGTCTTTTAGCCGAAGAGAAATTTCACGCCATTTTCTCGTCATATTTCAGAAATAACCGAGTTGTTTGGTACGAGGAGGGTGCCGCAGGCGTTAGCTGTCATTGGCCAATTCGATGGCGTTACTACGGTGCCTCGGTTTAAGGAGTATAATGGCGCCTTGTTGAAGACAATCGACGTGGTTTATGAGTTCTGAGTGTCGGCACCAAGTACTTAGAGCTCGTTAAAAGATCAATGTCGGTCTGCTGACTGTACAGAGATAATATCACCCATCAATGAGAGAAAGGTCCTCTCATATCTCGCGGGAAGGGACTAGCACGTATGCATATATATATATATATATATATATATATATATATATATATATATATATATATATATATGAAAATTTGACGGAAGCTTGTGTGTGTGGTGTGTGTGTATGTGTGTGTGTGTGTGTGTGTGTGTGTGTGTGTGTGTGTGTGTGTGTGTGTGTGATGGTATACTTGGAGCATTTAGAAATATGCATTACAGATACGCACTATAATATTTATGCATGCAACTAGAAATAATATAAATGTCAAAGAAAGGGACACCCTCCCATCAACACACTCACACACACACACACACACACAAAACACACAATCCCCACCCCTCAAACACACACACGATGAGAGAAAGAGATCCCATAAAGCTGGATAATTATATAAATCATAGCATTCCTGGACATTATACTACCTACGCTATTGCAATATGTCATTTGATTCGTCCGTCCGTCCGTCCGTCCGTCTGTCGTGGTCTATCTGTCTGTTTTATCAACATTACACGATCAAGTAATGTGATGCTTAATTATGATTAAAAAATTGTAATTTTATCGGCATCACTGTTAACATGTGTTTTGTTTTATTATTACAAATGGCTCCTGTTGCTTTATGGGTATTATGACAATTATTAAAGAGAGAAATGCAAAGCTAATATAATCTGTTATATAAATAATTTGTCTAATATATATATATATATATATATATATATATATATATATATATATATATATATATATATATATATATATATTCTACAAATAACAGAGTCATATCGTGAGATGACCCGGTCCAGTTAGAGATCTTCCTATCTGCTTTCCACAGAAAGATCTTCACATATCCTATCATCAACAAATCGAATCCAAGGCTATATGTTACATGAATAGTTCTATATATATAATGCATCCTATATTGTCACATCCCAGTAAAGTCGATAAAATCCCGATAACATCACCACATCCAAATGTCGTCATATTACCATCCCCACATCAGGGGAATATCCCACACACACAAAGCGATGACATCCCCACTTCCCAACAATATCGCTGTAATATCCTCTCAGTTATGATCCATATAATCCACCTCACACCCCCACCTGCTAGTTAACGCGTTAAGATCATGTCACATTCCCACAATAATTAATATCCCCGCATCCACTAAAATCCCCACTATCCTCCAAACTCACCAAATATTCCCACATCTACCCAACATTCCTATAACAATTAAACATATCTACATCCACCAGCCTACCCACGTGCCACAAACATCCCCAAATTCACTCAATATCCCCTACATCCACCAAGCATCTACCAAACATTCCCACATCCGCCAAATATCCCCACATCTACCAAACATTCCCACATCTACCAAATATACCCACATCTACCAAACATCCCACATCCGTCAAATATCCCCATATCTACCAAACATTCCCACATCCGTCAAACATCATCACATCTACCAAACATCCCACATCCGTCAAACATTCCCACATCTACCAAGCATCCCACATCCGTCAAACATCCCCACATCTACCAAACATCCATCTCACCTGACGGCTGCTGTATCTTCACTTCCGTTCCCCGCACGCCGACGTAACGTAGCAACACGATCCCGAAGAGCGTTATTCCCGACATGATCCCGAACGATCCGGTAACCATTGTTACAGTGTCCCGTCCAGATTTGTCCACACAATCCGTGTCTGTCCTCCCGCGTCGTCTGGTCCGTGATCCAGGATTAGTCACAGTTCATTAGAAGCGTCACCCCGTCCTCTCTCAGGCCAGTCTGGATTACATAGAGACAGTAAGAACAGCAGAGTTCTGCCTGCCTGCCTGTCTGTCTGTCTGTCTGTGTATGGGTGTGTGTGTGTGTGTGGCTGAGTGGTATAAGACATAAAGAGACAGCCAGATAGGGGACCATTTACCAGCCAGCCACACACACACACACACACTAGGTGGCTGGTTGGCTGGTTGGCTGGCTGCTGGTTGGCTGGCTAGCTAACCGGGCTAGCCCGGTGTGTCATTAATCTAGCTAGAAGTGACTTGTGTCAGTGGCTCAGTCCCGAGCCAAAGACGACGTATGGTGGGGACATGGGCTAGGATAGGGTGAGTGTGGGGGTCAGGGTGTTGGCGGGGGTACCAGTAGAGGGGCTGGTAGGGGGTGAAGCGTGGGGCTTGGCCGGGCTGGAGGGTGGGGGTACTTATCGGAGTGGTGTGAGGCTGTTTGAGGTGGGAATCTTTGTCTATCCCTCATCGACGAATTGTTACCGGGAAATGATGATACAGGTTTGAGGATGGGTGGGAATAAGCATGGAGAGAAGGTAGATAAACGATATATATATATATATATATATATTTTTATATTTTTATATATATATATATATATATATATATATATATATATATATATAAACACTGTCAACTGCACAGACGGCAATATAGACATATACACAAACATATAGAACAATAATAAACAGATATACGGACATACATACATACATATATAAAGACTGATACTCGGACTGTGGCATAGATGTATGCACATACATTTACCGACACAGACAGACACTCGAACATCTAACAGACACGTACAATCACACGGACTATCAGCGAAACAAAAATCCCTTCAATGATATTCGATGGCCCATACTGGTCTTAGCATTCCCTACTGACCTAACTCGGAAATCCCGTAGAGAATATTCAACAATTGTCATGGCGACCTAAGTCCGGGATCTCCGCGAGAGGGCGCTGATAGCATCAGATGACCTGTTATTGGTGCCCCAGGACAGTAACAACACACCCCCCCCTCCCACTCTCCCAGGATGACCGGGATGCTAACAAAACACAGTTCACAACTGGTCTGCGGATATTATGGCGACCTTTGACTTCTAGCCTCTCCCTCACAGCTGGTGTACGGGTCCTGTATTGACCTATGACCTTTAGGGCATCCCTCACAGCTGGGGTAGGCCGTTCCGGATAATATATGATGAATGGGACGAGAATTATCGTCCGTGACCTATCATTATGTATGTCGCGCGACGTGTCACGCGGCATGACATGTGACCAGTCACTGCTCATGAGATGTGACCCCCTCATTGTTAAAGGAACACGATCTATCACCGCTTGTTAGGAGTGACATGTCACAGACGAAATCGGCTCACAGTTATATATGATATGTGTTATCCCATTGTACTTCGATCGCGGCTTGTCACTAATTAGAAAATGTGACAAGTCACTGTTAACAAAATGTCACAGGTCGCCGTGAATAATGGCGATAGATATTTAAACTGGGCATAAAATAATATGAGAGCTGAAACATGTCTAGAAACAGACAGGTGTCTAAATGTAATAGATATGTCTAAATGTGCTAACATATCTGTAATTAGTACATATGTCTAATTATACTAGTATAGACGTCTATAGCTATAAGCGATATGTCTACTTAATAGGCCTCTGTTTATAATTGAGTGTCTATTTAATGTAGACGTGTCTGTGTAGAGGTGATATGTCTACTTAGGATATGTGCCCCTAGATAAAATTAATATGTGTCCTATAGAGTTGGGGGGGGGGACTTTCCCAGGAATAGCCGGGATATTCTAGGGATTTCCTAGGAATAGTCTAGTTAGATTATATATGTAGCTAAACAATGTGTCTTGTCAAAATTGGTATATCTAGTTAGATTGAATGTGTTTAGGTGTAACCTATATTTCAAAAAATGTCAAATATGTTTATATACGATAACAAAATGGCTTATGTATCGTATCTGTGGCCTGCATGGGGATAGAAGATTGAAAAACATATACCATAATATGCATATATTTTAGTCCATTTGTATCTCTGTATATGCCTAGGAGCTCCGGCTATGTACAGGGCGTATATCTAGTTGGTCCAGCTATGTATATGTGTCCCAGATATATTTAGGTGGTCCAGGTACGTACAGGTAGCCCAGGAATATCTAGGTAGTCCAGCTAAGTATATGCTTAAGCAGCCTAGCAATTCCAAGTAACTCAATGGGCCCTTACGTGGCATAAATAGCGTGGTTGGCCACATATCTGTAGCACTTGACTCTTCAGTTCAAACACTGGCTGGGCTGTGTGAAAAGGATGTTTACCTTTTCCTCATTACATTTGGGGATTGTTTGGCCCATACAGCCTACCATGTGCGCGAAAATATCGTTCCAACTGTACATACATGAACCAGTTACAGCTGATGACCTAGTTACGTCATGGCTGGGCCGGGCTTATTTATGTGGCCATACTGTGTCAATGAGGCACAGACACATATCTAATTGTCCCAGTTTTATCAAAGCAACACAGGTATATCATGTGACCCAAGAGCTTATAGCTAGCTATAGTATATAACAATTGCCCAGATTTACCTAAGCAACCAAGGTAAGTGGTCATATACTGCCAACTTCTGATGGGTCTAGATATCCAAGTATTGTTAGTACGGAGACTCGATTTATAAACTGTACAAGGTACAAATGGTTGTATCATTTTAGGTCTACATGTATATGTATGTTTGTATGTCTGTTTGTTTCTTTGCTTGCTAGTACGCATGTGCATGTGCATTTTATTGTGTATACGCGTATTGGCCCATTCATGTATGTGTATATACGAACTGTACATAAACGTATGTCTATCTGTTTGGGTACTTGTAGCCAAATATATGGGACTCACATCTCTATCTATCTATCTATCTATATATCTATCTACGTATGTGTTCATCCATCTATCTCTGTTTTTGTCTAGTTATCCATCTATCTACCTACCTCAATATCTCACCTTTTGCCTATCTTATAAACCTATTCATGCGTTCCAGCGTTACCTTACACCAAAACGTCTACTCCCTAGACCAGTCACAAATATACCATGGCACCAATACTCGCTAGATCCAGACGCACATGGTGGCTGAGGGATGTTCTGGCAGCAACGATCCCGTTCCCTTTACGCGTCGTTTTCCAGCCATATTACACCAAAGCCATACTGCCACCTCGACACGACCTGAATAACAAAAAACGACCCCCCCCCCCGCCACAAGAACAAAAAATTGAGAAAAACTCTCGACCGATAAATCTCAACAGCGGGGCCATTGTTTCAGCGTCTGGCCGTCTTCGGCCCACTCTAATTTCCTGATTGTGTTTCGCGGAGGAAGCCAGAGGCCCGTATTTAGTATGCCGAGCTCGGAGCGGCCAAGTCGGCCACGAAACAAGATTCTTCCATTAAAGCGGAGCCCTTCCTCGGGAGACAAGATGGCGGCACGAGGGCAGAGCCGCGGCCTGGCTGGTCGGCGGTGACGCCCGGTGTTCGGAGAGAGGGGGTGGAGGGAGGGCCGGATGTGCGCCATTTATCCCGCGCCGCATCACGTGATCCGCGCTCGCTCCGGCCGTCCCGCGATCGGTTGATGGCCGACCCGGAAATGGAAAGCGGCGGGAGTGATCCCTTCTGATGGAGAGATTTTCCCGATTTACCGAAATATCTGTCCGATTGTTCGAGCTGCCACGATGGGGGGGGGGGGGGAGCGGGATTACCCGACCTGTTGGTCATCAGTCTTCGTCTGATCCAGATGAGGCTTTAAGATTGTCGACATCTTTGATGTCCGCCCGCGAACCCCCCCCCCCCGCCGAGATCCGGATTGTTTTAGGCCGAGCCAAAGGTCACTTTCATCTCGAAGTGGCCGGACCTCGAAGCCATTAGCCGCCCTAATGACTTCGAGGCATGTACGGGAGGACGCCCCCTAGCGGAGATCCGTTGGCCGGCTTAGGGAATGCGAAGAACGAGGCCACGTGACCAAGCCTCGTGCTGCCCCTGGCCGTGATATGAATTGCTTCCGCCACGACCCCTGTCACTGCCCGAGGGCAACGTCGGGCAGATACGCCATTTTGTTTTCTGGCCAAACCTTCGCCACCCTCGGTACCGACTGATAGGATTAGCGAGGTTTAAAGCGCCCCCTTGCGGCGGCTAGACTTCTCGTTCAATCAGTGTTACCGGCGATTTCCTTCAGTCCTTTCGCCAAATCGTCGAGTCATTGATAATGGAGGAAAACAAATAAAGAGCGATTTGAAATGGTCAATTGTTCGGAGAGAAATTGACGGATTTATGTCAGAAATGTGTGTTTAGCTTCTAATATGGCGGACGATGGCGGTACCACATTGTCAACCAGTCAGAGATACTATTGGCAACAGTGTTGGCGACAGTGCCGGTGAAACTGTTGGTGACACAGTGTTGGCGAGGCTGTTCGTGACAGTGTTCCTATGCTGCCTTGATGACAGTGTTCCGGATGATGCTGATAACATGATAACCATTATACGAAGGACGATCATTCTAATGACGAACAAAAATGAGCGGTTCGGACAGTCGATATTAAAAGATAATTGTCACACATACTAGATAGATGGTTTAGTGGCCGTTTATTGGTGATTAGTTAACTGGTTAATGGCATGGCATCCGTCTCTGTGTAACAGATGAATGAACGTTATATTAATGAAAATCATATTTCTGCTTGTTGTGTTTCACCCTCTCTCGTTCCCAACTTCACTCCCTACCTACCCCCCCCCCACCCATTCTCTCTATTTATGATGAGTTTCGTCATGTAAACTTGTCATTTACTGTCCAGTTTACGACAATAAAAAAACATCAAAAACCTACAGCGGGATGTAGGGAAAAATACTCAGCGGATTGTTGTCATGGAAACGATAACGTGACAGACAAAGAAACGGACGGACGGACGGACAAACACACACACGCACGCACGCGCGCACACACACACGCACGCGCGCGCACACACACACACACATACTATCTATCTATCTATCTATCTATCTATCTTTTTATATATATTATATATATATTATATATATATATATATATATATATATATATATATATATATATATATATATATATATATATTATCTATCTGCTTAGATATTTTTTGTCCTTTATTACAGAATATTATATAGATTCTTTTTTTAATCATTATTATTATTTATACACATTAAAGCTGGCTTCATATGATGTCTAGCGATAACAAGATTAGTCATTTCCACCGAATACGCATGCTCAGATGTGTGTGCGTGTGTATGTATGTGTGTCTCTCTCTGTGTGTATTTAGATGAATCAAAGATCTGACAAAATAGACTAAAAACAGCCATATAATGTCATGAGCGTGCCTCCTGTCTATCATGTACACAGGTACCTGTGTGCAGGTCTGTGTAAGTGCTTGCCTACACGAGTGATGAGTGAACCATTGCGTGTCAAGGTGCGTGCGCCTAGCCCCGGTCCGCATTAACACACACACACACCACGCACACACCACACGCACGCACGCACCCCCCCCCACACAT